>BPLR01017836.1:0-97473 GCA_021605095.1 Caerostris extrusa | reverse complement strand
AGTTACGTACATTGCTTAACCAACAGAAAGGAGGATATTGTTTTCAGAGAGAACTTTACAAAACATAGTAGTAATTTTTAATTTACTCTTTAAATCAGGGTGGCCAACCCCAATATTTTTCCTGGTCGAGATTTATCACACTTTGGCAAAATATTTTATAATGGCCAAAGAGTGAAAACCTAACGTATTAAAAAATCCATTATCTGCGCATCCATATTCAAAAATTAATCAGGTTTGAAATGATGAGAGAAAAAGTAACTAAATTCAAAACAATATTCTAGCGAATATATGAGAGATATTGCCCATTTTATTTATGAGTTTGCAGTTATGAGTTCGCAGAATAATTAAATTACTTATTCTGAACTCAGGGGCCGCGCATCTTGGAACGTCTAATATAACAGATTCTATGTTTTCACTTTTAAGAAAAAATAACCTCAGACGCAATTACTATCCCAAGATATTTGTGAAATCTGGCATAAAAGTTGTTAATGGTTTTGGTTCAACTTACAGAACTACTGGGAGAGTCGTTTTACAACTTTGCCTGACAGTTGCTCTATTTTCTTCCAAAACTTAAAATAACCAAACTCAAAACGCGCTCAAACATAACGAACGCTAACCTACAACACCCATTACGATGTGCAAACACCCAAATTTGAGATCGATTTGCAAAGGCTAATTGAAAAGAGTGGAGAATCAAATATCGCACTCGAAAAATAAATATTTTTAATAATTTCATTTTTTTTTTATTTCATTACATTTGATATATTTTTATATTTATTTTTAGTGTTACATATTTCTTTACAATGTGCGTTTAGCATCATTATTATTATATTATCTATGTTCACATGTAAGAATAATAAGTTACACAAAATAATAATTTCAATTTTCACTCCAAAAATGTCTATAGTGTGTCTAAATTTGATATGGAGATATATAATTTTATAGGCGGCCCGCGAGTCAAAATGCATGTCAAAGTGGCCTGCAACATCATTGGGTTGGCCCCGCTTAAATACTCGACACCCACGGAGAAATCTTCTCTTTGCTAAAAGTCCAATTGAAATAACACAAATAAAGTACACCCCCTTTTTAAAAGCAAATGCTGCCCTACACAACATTAACATCTAATTTCCGCTCGGATACAGAACACCATCAGCCTTACATGACAAGCAATATCCGCCAAATGTTATCTTGTTCGCAGCCAACGTTTGCCAAAGGTGGAAGGAGAGGCCTATCACTTGTACGGGTTTTGCTTTTTTCGATTCAATTTATTTCGTCAGTGGAGATTACCATAATCTGACGGATCAGTTGTAAAAGGCTACAAGTTGAGCTGTTTGCTTTTCTTGGTTAAGATCAAGGGCTCTTTTTGGTTTGGAGATTCGATTTATCAGATAAATATTGTCAAGGGAGAATCGTGATTTAGAATTATTTATGGAATACGTATTTTTAGTATTCTCAAGTGATTTAAATATTTATTTACGGGATTTTGATGGTGGGTATGGAATTAATATGCCGAAAAAATATAATATATACACAAACGCATTAAAAAATAAATATATTATTCTGTGAACAACTTTTCTCTCCAAAAGAAAGCATTTTTGATACTTAAAATTGCAAATTTCCACTGTGAAATTTTCGAATCTTGTTGCTGTTATATTAAAGTACAAAACTTAAATTAAAAACAACGATATCTATAATTACAAATAACTTTAAGCAAAATTCTATATATGATAAAAAAAAATTGTAAATTTCGATCGTAAGTTCTTTTAAAAGATCGTAAATTTTTCTTTCTTTTTTTTTTTTTTTTTAAGTAGAAAACTGATACAGAAAAATCTAAAGGTAAGTCTGCTCAGGAATAAAGAAAGCAAATTTTATATATATTTGCACAAAAATATGTGGAAAACAGAATGAATGAAATTTTCATATCATACATTGCATGAAAGTGACAGAAATGTCATAAATTAAACTAATCAAGAATAAAAGAAATTATACAATAAAGTAACAATAATCTTAAACTATAGAAGAATAAAATAACAATAAATAATTTTTTCGTAAATATACATTCATATAAAATCATTTTGTGACAATCAACTACAATAAGTAATACAGCATTAATAAAATAGATAAAAAACAAACAAATAGATGTTTCTAATAAGGCTTTTCTGCGATGTTTTTCAAATACAACAGTTCAAAAATATTATTTTTATGAATTTATGGAATTCAGCATATCAAATAAAGAATTAAAAGCATAAAATCCTAAAAAATGCAACTTGAACCACCACACTCAAAAAGTGGCCATCCTTTTATACAATACTTCAGGAGAACCTATTAATATCTTGGAACGAAAAAAAAAGTAAACCAAACTTTTCTCGAATAACATACAAAATGTCCCGGGAAATGGGACATCTGAGAATCCATCACATCTTTGAGGGTTCAGGAATTGTAATCTGAACCTAATGGATCCTTTCACGTGAGAAAATAAGACGTACCTACATATCCCGGGAGCATCCCAGCGGGTCGCCATGGTTACGACTCTCAAAAATCTATCGTGTTTTCAAGAAAAATATGACCATTTTCAAGAAGGACACTGCTTTCATGCCCGGGACGGATGCATTACAGAGGGCCTAAAAGTTTCGTCCAAAAACAAAATTTAAGTAAAGGTGTCTGCCGCCAGAACCAGTTTTTGTTTTTATCATTTTGTCACTCTATTTCAAGTTTGTTCTCCAAAGAATGGAATTATATATTATGAGCTGTTGTAGGGAGTAATTCAAAGAAGGATATTAAGAAATATCCTTCTTGAATTCCTCAATGATTATTATTAATCCTTTGCACTCGAGGGCTCCGGAGCGGAGCCATTTAAATTTTGTCTTCAAGTTCGAGGGCTCCGCTACGGAGGCAATGCAAATAATTTCCAGTTTTTAACATAAGAACATAAATAAATTGTAAAAATTATATTAATAATTCGCTTCGAGTTGCTGGTAATACAAATGAAAAACTTCGAGTGCAAAGGACTAAAAATATATTTTAATACATCTAGTTATGGTCTACGGTCATTTAGTACTAAAAAACGCTCTACGGTCATTTAGTACACACTTTAGGCTAATTAGACCGGGACCTACAGTTTAAAGTGAATTCGAACTACTTAAAACGTCCATGACACAGCCAGGATTAGAACCTGAAGCCTCTGGTAGCAAAGGCCAAAGCGCTAGCCAATTGGCCATCAGGTCGCTTATATATATATATATATATATATATATATAATATAGGATATTATCAAGAAGTATATTTTCAAACAATTTCTGGTCGCAGAAGAGAGATTGCAAGACTTTTATAGAACAAATACAGAAAATGTATGCAGAAATTTTAGGATGTTTGTTTTTAACAGCTATTTTTAATTAATTAAAAATGTATCAATAAGTTAATTTTTAAAACAAATTAATAATAATATATATATATATATCTTACTCCTTTTTTATCTAATCAATGGGCTTTTTGCTTAAGAAACTTCTCTCATTCACAAAGCACGGAGATAGAGGTTGCTAAGCAACAAAGGCTCTCCCGACAAGCAAATCGACATCTTCCCAATCAGCACGTAAAGTTACTGGGAAAGATTTTAACACATCACAAATATTTTTTTTTTTTTCTTCTAATGCATCTGGCAAACACTTACAGTTGTCTTGGATGCCTTAAGGCAAGCGCTGAACTGACGTTACTCACTTAGCACTACCCAGAAGGTGCTTGTAGCTTGAACTGCACAAACATAATTAAACTGATTTTTGAATTTAAGTGGATTTCCAACCATTTAAATTAAAGAAAATATCTTCATCTATTTAGCTATTTGCAAAGAAAGAGAATAAAATACTTCTAACCTTACAGGGAAAGGGAAAGTTAAGTTCCAAGTATGTTATTAACCCTTTGCACTCGAGGGCTCGGGCGGTGGCATTTAAAATTTGTCTTCAAGCTCGGAGGGGCTCCGCTACGGAGACAATGCAAATAGCAATATAAATAATGCGTTTCTTTTTAATGCGTATATCAAACTTACATGTGAATATGATCTTTTCACTAAAATCGCTTCGAGTTGCTGGTAATACGAATGAAAAAAATTCGAGTGCAAAGGGTTAAAATGTCACACAAAGCAACTGAATGGAAAATTCAGCAACATGATATTTCTCTGGCTAATAAACCAATCCAAAATCTTTTACTTATGAAATAAAATGCAAATCGAAGTTTTCTTTGGAATTGTGTCATCTTTCTGCAAATGAGCAAATGCATTACAAAAAAATTGTTCAAATATTGCAAGCAGTGTTTTGTAATAATGTTAAGAAAAAGCATTTCTAGAAAATTCATCAACAAATATTGTGAAAACAAAATTTGTAAAAAAGAACATCCGAACAGTTCAGAAAAATATTTTCCTCACTGGTTTCGAAATAATGAGATACTGAACCTTGAACTGCTCATCATACGTAAGAAATTAAAGATTATGATTACGACAGACACAACATTTTAATCATCTGTCGCGACACGACTTTAACTTTTAAAAGCGCAGAAGAAATTAAGTTTTTGTTTGGTTATATATTTCATTTCGACAGTAATTCTATGATCCTCCAGAACTAATAATATAAAAACAGATTAGTTGTGTCATTTCTCTTTTAAGCCGCATTACTACCAAGGTTTGGTTTGGTTTGTCGCTCTACGATCATTTTGTGCACACTTTGGGCTAATTAGACCGGGACTTACGGCTTAAAGTGTATTCCGAACCACTCACAAACAGCAATGCCATCGCCAGGATTCGAATCTGAAGGCTGTGGTACCAATGGCTAGAGCACTAGCCAATTGGCCATTACGCCGCTCCTACCAAGGTTTGGTTTGGTTGGTCATCTATAGTCATTTTGTGCACACTTTGGACTGAGATCTACAGTTCAACGTGGAAGCTTATTGCATAGAGCTTATGGCATAGAGATTCATTGTTTTTGTATTTGCCGGTTGCATTAGGGGAAAAAAAAAAAACATTTTCTTTCTCGAAAACTAGCTCTATTTTTCTTGAAATAAATGGATGTTTTTGTTATTGCGGTAAATTGGAGAAGTAATAGACAGAAATAACTTTAAAAACATATAAAAATATTATTTTCGTAGTCCATAGATAACCGAAAATTGTTATATTTTCCGTAGAAAAACAGAGAATCCCTATGAGTGGCATTCGCGTGCATGTCTTTATAAGATTAAGTATTTTCTGATTACGCATCAACTTACCTTACATAAGTCATATCAACAGGCATATTTATTAATGAATGAATACGTACATATTTCTTCCAAGAATCTCAAATGTAAAATATGGTTAAAATAAACATAGCTTACATCTTGAAAAATAATAATTCAAGCCCACTTCTGTACTCAAACGAGTAATGCAGATCTGACTTCATCAAGTAGGCGGTCAAGTCAGTCCTAACACAACCACACATAGAGATGTTAGTATGAAAAATGCAGCTGTCGGCCATCCCACTTTTTTTTGGCGCGTAAATTCTAACTATAGCCAGCGAAAGAATCGTCCACCCACGCAAAATGACGTCATCCCGCCCATTAACAGTGAGGGCACGAACGCGGAAATCCCTTCTTGGGGCAGTGTGCCAGGATTCACGGACTGGTTGTGGCCCTCGTCTTATTATGAAATAATTTCGTAAAAAAAGGGTTAATTTGTTTTGAATTTAATTATCATTTTGTAAAATTTTGCAGTGTGTTGTAACAGGTTCTAACCTTAGCACAAATCTTATGATCACTAAAAATTAAGATAAAATTTTATCAGAAATTTGGTAACTAGTTTTGTCTAACGTAAGTGGCAACGGTAAGAAACTCGTGTAACTTTTGAAACAGGTGTGATTTGTGGGTAACAAAGAAATTTTTTGTTTTAAAAGTAAAATTTTTGCAGCAGTGCGTGTAATTAATTAGACCTTCAGCTCCCACACAGCCTTTCCATTTAAGTTTGGAAGAAAGCGGACCACGCTCCAGTTAATATTAACATAAGTTGTATAATTAGTCAAACATAATATGTTGTTTTTCATCACCGCCTACAAAAAATATGAACTTTTTGAGTATATTTATTTCAGAAGAGGAGAAATTAACATTTTAAAAGGTTTTTGGAATAGAAAACATAAAATTTCGCAACAAATTGCGTCACATTTTTCGGAATTTTCTGAAATTTCGAAACACAATTACTCCTGTTTCGAATTCATTTTAACGTTCGTTAATTTCATCAAAAGTTGCACCGATCATCTGCATGAAAAATACAACTAAAAAAAAAAAAAAAAATTCTAATTTGAATTTTATAATACGATCCCCCTCCCCAAAAAGAACTGTTATGGTTTATGAACGAAATTCTGCTTTTTTAGAGCGAAAACAGAAATGCATTTTAACTACATACACGTAACTAATAAAGTAGTACATTATATTCCTTAACGGTATTTTTGAATCCAAATACTACACTACTACTTATTTCAATTCGACTGTAATGGAAATGACCTAAAAAAAAAAAAACTGTACAGTTAACGCAGTTTAGCGTTTCGAAAATATCGCTTTCAACGTTATCGTTATGAAATGAAATTCAGTTATAAAAATGTAAGAACATTGCATGCCCAGTTTCGCTTTTTTAATTTTCTACATTCATTTTACTAAATTTTCATTTTCATTTTAACTATAACAATTGAATAAGCCTATAAAATAAGCCTTTTTTTTCATGTTTAACTCATTATCTTCGAAATAATACGGTTAAGATTTTCGAAGATTCGCGTTATAGAGCGGCCGTACTGTTTGCAAATTGACCAATGTATGTGTATGACCCATATGTGAAGAAGATTTTTTTTTTTCCTTGTGAGGTTTTTAACATGTTGATGGAATGTATGTAAGAACTACAAAGGACATTTAGGAATCCCAGGTTAAAGACGAAATATATATATATATATTGAAAGTTTTGAATCGCTAAGACTACGCCAGCTGGACAGAACGAAGTTTTGTCAAGAATCAAGGAGTATTGTACCAATATTCACCAGACGTTGACTCGGAAGTAGCCCAACCGATCATATCTACTCATGAGAATGAATCCCTCAAGCAAAAACATCAGAATGATTATATGAATGGACATTATGTAGAAGTAGGCACATTTCAGAGAATTAACTAGACGTTACTATTGGAATGGCATGAAGAAATACATCTTTGATTATGTAGAAAATCGTCATGAATGCACCCGCTACTAGGCTACAAATAAAAAACTTACTGATATGGTGGTGAGAATATCTATTTATCACAGCGGCTTGAAATAACCGCTATTGACATTTTTGTAATAGTGGAGGACAAATTCATAGATTTCCAGCCCCGTCTAGCGTTCATTGCAGAAGATGAAACGACAACTGGCACTGAAAACTCTGTTAAGAATATATACGTCTGTGAAACTGCAGGTCACATACCAGCTTTCTAATAATTTGGAAGAAAAATTGCAAATTGTGGACGAAATTGTTTAAGATTTTCAAGGCTATGGTGAAAACGACAATTTTGTAGTAGAAATCACTCCATGCCTAAAAATATTCGAAACTATCACAAACGTCCTAAGAAAACGAAGATTCGCCACTTTACATCCCATTAGTAAGTCGTAAAAAAAAAACAACTTTTGAAGTTCATGCCGAAGAGAGATGGATCATATTTAATCGTCATCCAAAACCACCCACATACGAACCTTGAAAAACCATCAAACCCAATAGCGACATACCACACTTTTTTAGCATTAATACGTTTCAAAGACAGTGAACCTTCACCAATTCTGACTGTCAAAAGGAAAGGGCGTCTACCAAAACGTTCTGTAAGGTCACTGAAAGATCAAGAAATTCAGCGTGCTTTGAAAAGTGCTTCAAATACAAGTTCTCTTACCAAGACATCCAAAAGGCCAAAAGCTACAACTTCAACTACAAGAGCTGCAACGTCTTTCACTTTTGGCTACGGGGAGGCAGAGGGACCATTCCTTTTATATACCTGGCAACCCAACCTGCAGGGCATCAGCAGCGTCCTCTTCATACTGATTCAACTTTCTCAGTAGTAGCCAAGAATTGTCTTGTGTGATTCAATGTCACTTTTCGTTTATTTTGTTTTTAACTTTTGATATTTACCCATATTTAACTAAAAATACAATAAATAATTGTTGCATAACTTGGGTCCACCACAATTAACCCTATTGCCCCCTTCACAGCTTAACAATCGGAGTAGAAAATCACGTTAAGTTACTGATCTTGGAAGTTTTTAAACTTGTTTTAGATGCTGTTTCAATTTCATTAACATTATGGTTGTTAGATTTCTTTACAACTCTGATAGAATTACTTACTTATCAAAGCTATTTTCTTTTTCATCTGATGAAAGTTTGTTTTCATTAAATCATACGCATACATTATGATTTACACAATTAGAAAACAAGAGTCTGTACAGAATAGAGTCGTGTTAGGAATATGTAGTTGAATAGTTCAATGTAAATTACATGTTTCATTATAGGAATATGTATGGCAACCCCAAATTCGCCTCAAAATCAAATATACGTGGTATATGAAAAAAATTTCTTAGTTTCAATTGATTACATAAACAGGATCTTACTTCCATGATATACGATTCTGTTATAAATAAAAGTGAAAATTGCGCATTTGTCATGATGCTTATTGAACAAATATGATTTTTGTACTGTTTAAAATTTATGGAGATGTTTACTCAAAATAAAATCTAGTGATTTAAAGGGTAATAAAAAATTTCAAAGTCCTTGAAAAAAAAATATAATTTTTGTTGCTGAATGAATTTCCCATCAATTTTATTGGACAGCAAAAAAAAAACCTATCGATTTCTATTGCTTCAGAATATATGTTAAAAACAAATCAATACAACTTGTGCTGCCTTACGATGGAGTCAAAATGTGAATTTATGACTCTTTTGAAATAAATAAAAACATTTATTTATTTTTTTTTTTTTTTTTTTACATTTAAGAGATAAAAATAAAATCAAACTCGCGAACTTTCAAATCAATAACGAAAGAATAAAAAGCAGTAATCCCTAAAAGAAACTTTCGGGCAAAATGCGTCCATCGATAGGAAATCGATAACGACTGTGTAGATAATGTAAAAATCGATAGAAATAGTGTTGAAAATTTACTTTCAAGGTGTCCCTTTTTTAAGAAGAGAGAAAACATTTCTAAAACTTCGTTCCAACAGTTTTATAACTTTCGTCTATCACTTTTTTGCGATAAAAAAAAAAAAAGAATATTACGTGTGTCTGGGAAGAACCATAAAGACTTTCTTTCATTGAAGTAGTTAAATATTTTATGGAATGAGCCTTTAAGCGTGTTAAGTACTTACATTAACTTTAGAAACAAATTTTTAATGTACACAAGTAAATAATTTCAAATAAATTTTATAAAACTATTTATAGCACAACGTTTCAGATATTTTTAATTGTTCCATACAGAGCCAATAGTAGGATGCAATTGGAAATGTTTTTTTGTCGCTCTATGTTTTTATGCACACTTTTAGGCTAATTACACTGGTACCAACAGTTTAACGTGGATTTCGAACCACTAACAAGTATCAAAATGCCACCGCCAGGATTCGAACTTGAAGCCTGTGGTTACAAGGTCACAGGCTATGCCAAATGGCCCAGGCTGCTATTTTGGTGGTGAAGCTACGCAATAAGAATTCACAGATGCAGCTAAAAGTGAAAAACACAAAATACAGAGACTTTTAACTACTTTAGAATTATGTATTCCATCCCTACAGGTTATTCCATTCGTTACCATTCCTGGCAATTCATTTTAATTGTTTTATCCAATCCATGTTTTCATTAGGGGGTAATGGTTTGTGCACAATTTAGGCTAATTAGACCAGAACCTAAAGTGGATTCCGAACCACTCACAAATATCTATTCCGCAGCTAGGATTAGAACCTGACGCCTGTGGAACCATAGGCCAAAGCGCTAGGCAACTGTCTATAAGGCAGATATTTTGGTGATAAAGCTGTGCAATAGAAATTCGAAGATATAGCCTAGAAGTGAAAACACAAAATACAGACAATTTAAATTGTTTTAGAATTATGTATGTCAACACTACAGGTTATTATTTTATTTCCTACGATTCCTGATAATTCATTTTTACTGTTTTGACCAATACGGCCAGGATACGAACCTGAAGCACCAAAGGCCAATTTGTTTTGGTTTGTCGCTCTATAGTCATTTTTTGCACACTTTAGGCTAATTAGTCCGGGACCTACACTTTAACGTGGATTCCGAACCACAAGCATCCATGCCACCGATAGGATTCGAACCTGAAGCACCAAAGACCAGAGCGCTAGCCAATTGGCCATCAGGCTGCGCAATTGGAAATGAGTCTGTTAGTCCTTGCTTTGAAAAAGCTGACTAGGTAACGATTGTGGCAGGTTATCAGGAAACTTAATTTAATTAATGTAATGCATCATTATTACAGTATATTTGTATAACTATTAATAATTTTGTAAAATGTTTAATAGCATCTATTTTACAACATTAATTTTAAGTGGTAATATATATTTTATATATATATATATATTTTTTTTTGGTAACATTTGTTCCTTACCTTATTCTACGAAATCCAAAATAACAAACTTATAAAGAAAATGGCAATAAGTTGTATTCAAGGACATAGGAGATAATTTAAATATTTCGTAAAATATTTTCCAATTAAATATAAATCATTTTACAATTATAATTTCTAGCAATAACCAAAGAAGAAAAAAATTTTCATTTTTATTTGCAGAAATCGGTACATTTACGCAATCTCAAGAAAATACAAGATTAATTATTGAAAATTTTAAACCCACCATACGCCAACCAGTTAAGCAATAGATATTCGCAGGAAAAACCCGCATTTATTTTCTTCAATTCTGAAAAGTTTCTTTTTCGTACCTTCCAAGAAATAATAATTGCGGGATTTCCACATTGGTAACAAATTCAAATTAATCTGATGTCTTTTTCAGAAATGAAAAACTCGGTTGCGATTTCATATGCGATTTTTCAAACAAACAGAATTGCAAATGAGATAAAAATCAATATTACAAGAAATGACGAAAATACTGCAAAAGGTATCGGCTCCTCAAACAAAATAGAAATGAAAAACACCGAGGGTTTTCTATTTTTATTTTTGTTAAAATTGTTGACAGAAAAATATTTTAACACAAAATCACAAACATGAAAGCAATTCATCGTTAAAGTGCATATGCTCAGCGGCAACGCACGCCACCGGCGAGCAATGGGGTTGAGGTTCACTCCATCGACGGCTCTGTAGTAGACACTGTTTCAAAAAACGAGGAGACTAGATGGCGTATGATATATTCAGCACCTTGCCTCGTCAGTCGAACTACCTGATGGGAGCTTTCCAGGTTTCCTACCATACGATACGCAACTGAGGGGTAGTTTCCCTAAATGTCATCCCGAAGGCACTGTCCTTCTTCCTCCTGAGGAGCCACGTCAGACTTTTTAACTACTGGTGCTCCATCACAGTAGCAGCTGCCCCTTTCCCTCCATCCATGAGTGCACCTAGTGGCAATTGGCTAGCGCTCTGGCATTTGGTACCATAGACTTCAGGTTCAAATCTTAGCGGTGGCATGGATGCTTTTAGTGATTCGGAATCCAAGTTAAACTGTAGATTCTGGTCTAATTAGCGTAGTGTGTTCATAAAATGGCCATAGACCATGACAAACCATGAATTAGTATATTACCCATGGATGTCCATCCCGCACTGTAGGACACTAAGGATTAGACACAACAAAAAGTTCATATAATTGTGACATATAATTATAAAAACCAAGCCAAAAAGTATTTTTTAAATAATTTTAAATAAATTAATGATATAACTTGATACCATGATATAGATATATATCTATTATAAATTTATTTCGAAATCTAAATCGCATATTTCAAGCAATTCTCTAAATACACCAGAGATTTTGTGCTTCGCTAAGTATTCCACAAACGGTTTATAGACAGCTATAGGGGGATTTATTGATTTCCAACTGTCTACATTTGCATATTTTATGTGGAAAAAAAAAGTCTTTGGAAAGCAGGCAGCCTAATTGTCGATGCAAGAAACTCGCATAAGCTATCTGAATCTTTCAGTGTTTGAAAACATTGATTGTATAATATACCATCATGGGAATCAATTAAAACTAATTTAAACTTTTCTATCAACAGCAATCAGCAAGAAAAACAAATTTCTAGCAACTCTCGACTGTGACAGAAAAACAAATAACATTTTGTCATTATCCTGACGGGAAATAAAATTCTCCAGGCAAATTATAGCGACATGATTTCTGACTTCTCTAAAAAAAAACCTTTGAAATAAATATATTTGTACCTTTCAGATTTTTTTTTTTATTTTTTATTTATTTAATGTAAAAATTCGATTAAAAATAAATGACTTTTTTTCTATGGACTTTTAGATGGAAGCCCTAATAATTAAGGCATATTTATATGGCTTCGTTGGATTTTCAAACTGTTTTAGAGATTTTATTTCGCTATCTTGCAAATAAAAAAGAACTGAATTTTGGGGCTTAAACATTGAACTTCCAGCATTTGTATGTCATCTTTTTAATATACGGCGACGATATTAGTGTCACATCAATGGTTTGCAAAATTGTTGGATGCGATAACTTAATAAATTATAGTTTAAAAACACATTTTTAGAGTTAAACTAAAAATTAAAAAAATAGTTGTTAACATAAGAATAAAATGACTGACGAGAAAATTAATGTCACTCTTCTAAAAGCGTGGGGTGCTTTGTATGACATTTTTAAACTAACTCTGCATTTCGGAATTAAATTAGAGAAAAATTATAACGATTGATATCGAGCATCCCACGCTTTTAGAACAGTGGCATTCATTTTCTCCTCAGTCATTTTATTCTTATGTTAACAATTATTTTTTACTTTTAGTTTGATTAACTAAAACCAATAGGTGAAACCAATAAAAGCGTATTAAAAAGCACTCAAATTGATTGGAGAAAGGAAGTAACGCATTTATCACAAATGAAATTATATTAACCAAAATCAATCCGAAAATCAATAAAAATAAAAGCATAGGTTTTCAGCATTATGAATTTTAAAAATACCGATAATTAATCTTTCCATTTGAATTCAAAAAAAAAAAAAAAAAAAAATTTCCAATTTTTTGTAAAATAATATACAAATGTACTATTGCCTTATTCTTCTTTGACTGTTATAAAAATCACAAATCTAGAAAAGACAGTTTTAAAGAATTCGGAAAAAGTATAATTAGTATCATGTGTTTTGAATTACTTTTTTAGGTAAAGCTATCCATTCAATTCATAACCAAACGCATTGAAATGTTTTATTTTGCCTTATACTGTTTTGCCTGTTATGAAGTCAAGATTCCAGAGCACGTAGTTTGAAAGGACCGGAAAGTTTGATAAGTATCATGTGTTTTGAATTACTTTTTAAAGTAAAGCTATCCATTCAATTCATGATTGTAAAAACAATTAATCAACATAAACATGATAGCAATCGTATGTTTTATTTTTAAGGGAGTGATAAAATACTTGTTATTGTAATAGCTACCAAGTTTCTGGAGTCCAATTTTAAAATAGTTTTGAGAACAGGAGGCGGAACAGCTTTGTGAAACGTTGGAATTTGAAATTAGGAAACCAATATGATGATGAACCGAAATCGTCCGTTACGCATGCCGGGAATGGAAATCATAACTCCATAGATCGGTAAACCTCCCATTGCATTTGATAAGGATGGTTTCCCAGATGCTATCTTTGACAGCGACTGTTCAAAATTATGAAGAAAAATGCTGGTGCAATATAGCAAGGTCCTCCTTCCCATGGCACAACTTGTTAATTAAACGACGTAAACAACTGTATCTGCAACATCTCAGCAGTTCTAGTGACGGTATATATGACCTTGAGACCCAACTTGTTAATTGTAAGAATCCTTTTACTACAATGTCTTCAATAAAATTGATAATTTGTTTTTGTATTACTGAAAATAATAGAAAGTATTCTTTTAAAAAAATTTATCGTTCTCTCTCTATATATAAACATATTACATTCAAAAAAAATAAACAGTCTCTGTACTATGCAATATAAAAAATATGAAAATTATTAATTAAATAACTGTAAATGGAAAATTTAAGCTAACTTTATTATACTCTTATTTTATTTATATTATATAAATAATAATTTATATAACATATAGTATAAATATTTTATTATTTATATAAATTTCCTATAATTTTTATTATGTATATAAAATAATGGGGCCTAATGGCGGAGTGACTAGCAACCAGTAGGTCCCGGTCTAATATAACTACTACTACACCACAACACATCACTGTGACTAGAGCTGAGTTGCCTCTTTACAGTTTGGAAGTGATGTAGGTGAAAAGTCTGATTGGGCTCTGTAACGCTCTATGGTCATATGAGAACGGGACCTACGGCTTAAAGTGGATTCCGAACCACTATATACATCCATGGCACCGCCGGGACTCGAACCCTGTGGTACCATACGCCACAGAACTAGCCACTCGGCTATCAGGTCCCGGTCTGATATGACTGTAGGGAGTTGGGCTGAAAACCCTTAAAAATCATCTTCTGTCTCGAAATCTGCCACTAGGCAGACGGCCTTGGCCCATTATGGGGCTGTTGCGCCAATGATGGTGATGAATATTGTTTCAACTTAAAAATAAGTCAGTCCCTACCCCCACACTGGATTGTTTTCTCCATTCAATCTTAATATAAAGCCTGCATAATAAAATACTATAGCAAAATTATGACAAGACAAGGACATAATAAAATTTTGGTTTTTAAACATGCATATCCTTAGATAACCTTTTTGCATTTAAAAAATTGTAGCGTGGTATACTTGTCCTTCAAACACGCATGTCAAAGGCAGAGAAAAAAAGGACAGTGCAGATCTATTGCATAAAATTCATATTTCGTGCAACTGCTACAGCAATGCACGGGTAAAAGCAATTACACCATCCCACTCCTCCTCTCAAAAAAAAAAAAAATAATAATAATAAAGTGGAAGATTTTAACATACTTAACAGAGAATGCATTTCTATGAATGAGGGGAAAAAAAAGAGCTTGTGAATTTGTCATGGGAAACGCATTACTTTTGACATTTATATTTCAATCGATATTTGAAATGCTGCCTTTTCTTGCATCGAGATCATAACGCTTTTTGTTCCTTTACTGAATTAAACAACCATTTTCTAGTATGCATGCGGCATTTGTTGACGCCGAGTTGATACATTCGAGTTTCAAATGCTCTATTTACGACAAAATAATTTTTTAGCTGTTAAAAAATTGGGAACGTTGCCAAAAAGATTATTCAAACTGTAAACATATTTTTTTTTTTTATGTAGTTACTAATTTTTTAAAATAATAATAATAATACGGTACCGAGCGCAATAAAGTGTATGTACTTTTTCTTAGTAATTAATATATGTTTGGCTCAACTATGGGCTCGGCAGTTAGAACTTTCGGATAATCTAGGTTGTAGTGCAGAGGGAAAAAGTTAAGGGTTCAAACGAGATTTATCGAAGTATCATTTAAATTGCATGAGTTTTGAGACTGCCAGAACGTATTCACTTTATTTTCATGGCTTTCATGTGTTTAGTGCAAATAAAAAGTTAGTTATCCATAATAAAACCAACACAAAAATTATCTACTATCTAAAAGATCACTAGCGATCATGTAATTTTTTTCAGCGTTTTCATTACAATGACATTTACATTGATAATGTTCTCAGCGTTTTCATTTACAATGGCATTTACATTGATAATTTTTCCAACGTTTTCATTTACAATAGTTACGTTAATTGTTTCAACGTTTTCACTTACATTGATAATTATTTCAACGTTTTTCATTTACAATGACATTTACATTTATAATTTTTTCAACGTTTTCATTTACAATGACATTTACATTGATAATGCATAGTTTGTGTTTAGTATAAATGAAAATCAGTTCCCCGTGTAAAAAAAAAAAAAAAAAAAAAAAAAACCATTGAAAAGACTATATTATATATATATATATAAGACAAGAAAAGTATCTACCATTGGAAAAGACTACTAGCTTAAACTACGACCAACTATATAAGACAATCTCAAAACATTACATAGATAATTTTTCAATGATTTCATTTACTCCGCACAGAAGTCATAAAACGCATTTTATACATTTGTAGAAAACTGTAAAAGAAATGCATTACACATAGATAAATGTTTTTATATGCTCTTAAGAGAATAATGCATTTTTGCATGTATTTCAGCCATAAAAAAAAAACATTATCTGCAAAATTATCATATATGAATAAAATAATACAATCTTTGTTACTGAATGGCTAACGAGATAAACACAAAATCGCGATAAAAGAAATATCATTACAAATAAATTAGAAGTAGAAATATTTTCATTCGAATATTCATAGTTTATCAGAAATCTGTTTTAATCAAACTAGATAATTTCGGGAAATCTCACATATGCATACATAATTTTAGATTTCGTACACAAATTTTAATATCAAAAATAAGATAAAATCCCTTGATAAATTTTGAATAAAGCCCAGTTTATATCTAATGTAAAAGCTATTAAAGATATAAAAAGATAAGTTACTGTGATAACTTTACAACAATAAACACTGATATATGAGATGATTTTTCTGTAATAAAAACTGAAACTTTTTGGCACTTGCGATGGGTAAAAAAATACATCCCCCTCCCCTCCTCTCTAAAAAGCATAATTCTAGTAAAAATGAAACTGTTTTTGTTTAAAAGAAAGTTTTCTTGGAAACTTGAAAAAGAAATAAAATTGGCAACATTTACATTAGAAAAGAAAAATATATATGGATTTTTTTTTCTGTTGAAATAAAATGAAAATACTTTCCAGCGCATATAAAAGGCTTTTGTGATATCTAAAATATTTTTTTAGAAATAAAACTTGAAGAAAAACAGATGGATTCTTTCACATTAGATCGGATAAACAGAAAATAAGTTTTAAATAAAAATAATATATATATAATCAGACTTCTAGTTTTTCATATTGTGTACATTGCATTGAAAATATATGCAGTCGATATAAAATGTTATCACATAAATAAAGCTAAAAGCAGTAAATGCAAAATAATTTGTTCTTGAAACTGTTTAATACTGCAGTTAAATGTTAACAAATATTTTATATTAATCAACACTTCAATGAAATCGCAATAAAGATTACAAGACATACTATCCTCAAACAAATATGCTCTTTAAAAGCCCTACAATCAAAATAAACATTTATTACTACTAAGTAAACACGAAACAGAAATATTTCACTAGAACATAATGAAAATTATTTTATCAACGTTAAATTTTAACAAATATTTTATATTAATCAACACCTCCACTGAAATCCTGTTCCATAAAAAAAAATTACAAGACATACACTATCATCAAACAAATATGCCTCTTAAAAAACCCTACTATCAAGATAAACATTTATTACTACTAAGTAAACACGAAGCAGAAATATTTCACTGGAACGTAATGAAAATTATTTTATCAAGCCAGCGGAAATGTGTCAACAGCGGAAGATGTTCGTCACCACGACACGACCTTCCATTCCCATAAGCATTGTTCAAACAAACGTGAATGGACAACAACCATTTTACTGCCAGTAGCGCACGGCAACTGCAAAACCAAATAAAAATAAAAACGATTGTTTGAAGTAAAAAAAATGGCAACAATAAAAATTCCGAAACGCAGATGTTCCAAACGATTTTATATAGTATGACGTCAACTTTTATTATTCCACAACTTGAAAGACATGACATAAAGAAATTAAAAATGAAATTTATTGCCTTTTTTTTTATTATTAAAATTCAGCAAGGATTATCATCTACACATGGCAGATTTATTGGTCATACAAATAGCGAAACATGGAACTCATAATGCGGATTTTGAGAGACAGTTATATAGACTCTTCATGTTATACATAATTTAATTTGCACCGTAAAGCCATTATAATTGTTTGATATAGAAAATGGTGACAGTTCCAAAATCGGCATGAAGTGTTCTAAACAATCTCGAATAATATACTACAAGAGAAAGTCTTAACGTAGTGACACGCATTGAATACAATAACTTCTTGCACAATTTCAAAAGTTAATGGTCTTTTCTCTATAAAAGAATATCTAAAAAGGGCATAAAGCAAAAATACAAGCGTTTTATTCGAAATAATACTTTAAAAATGTATTTACTTATTAAAAACAAAAAGTGTTTATTTAACAGTAAATATTTTTATTCCATTAATTTTAAACTAATGGATTGCAAAATAAAATAAAATTAAAACTGCCCAGAATCTAAATTATCGAATTTCATCAAGAATTATAAACAGTTATTTCTCATTTTCTCTTGGATTGCTAACAAATATTTTATAGTAAACAAATTATTAGTAATTTGTAACTCGTTTATATACAATATACTCAAATAGCCACGTATATTATTTTCTTAAAAATCTAGTATTTGTCTTATTCATTAAATTGTGAAATTTATGTGGGCAAAGAATAATAAAAAAACAGTCAAGAATATTGTTAAATTTTTTTTTTTTTTTTTTTTTTTTTTGAAAATGTCAAATAATTTATAAAAATTATGGTTCGTAGAATTACTATAATAACTCAATTAAATTATTAGAAAAAACACAAAATTTGAATCACCTAAAGTTTGAATTAATAAACCAATATATTTTATTTTACGCTATTTGTCATACCCAGCACTTTACGATACCCGGTAACTAACAATATATTTAACTAGGGTGTAGTGTGCAGGCTGGGCAAACCCGATTGTAACTGGGTGTGGTTGGGCTGAGATACTTGATGCACAGGTTTATTTACACACTCACAGCTTTTATTACACATATGTAACACATTTAAAGACATATAATTACAGATTCGTGAAAGGATTCTACTTGGGTGAGCGAAAGATACTTCTCCGGGTGAGAGAGTCAGTAGGCCAACTAATACGTAGGGTTGCATTAAATATATTTTCTCTCTCGGGAGACTGTAAACTAAGCGTTTCTCAGCGGGGAGCGCAAGTTGTGCTGTACTTCTTCTCGAGTGAGAGTCTCGAGACCGATTTTTCTCTTTCTCCTGAACGCCACATGGGGACGCTCTTGTAAGTGTGCAGAAGGAAGCGGTTACAGGAGTAAATTTTTAGAACTGAGTAATATTAGAGTGCAATATTAATTAATTTAGGTAATAGAAGTTTAAACTCACATTTGTGTAATTAAAATCATAAAATTTGGGATTTTTATGAAGGGTTCGTTTTGAAAATTCCATTAAATAAAAAATTTTATTTTATATTCATGAAGGTTTTTTTTTTTTTTTTTTTTTTTTTTAAATACTATGAACTTAGTGAAGGTGCCTAAAATTTCTGAACTGACGAATGTAGAAAAATGAAAAATAAAAGAGATATTGTGCACTGACCGATGGCCTCTCCGTCGTCCCTGCAGCAGGGCTTGATGCCAGCGTCCATGGTCCCTCCTCAGCCATACATCGCATGCACGCACCGAGCGCTCACCTGCAGAGGAAACAATTGAAAAAATGAGTCACACAAATTAAATACCTAAAAATAAAAAGTTTTTGTTCCCTTTCAAATACAATTCCTTATAACTAAATAACTTTTTTTGACACTGCTCTCATTTTGACTGAGTAAAAATTTAAATATCAAATAATTATATGCTTGCAATTTTTTGCGAATTACGCAACAAAAATCTTGCAGAAAAAATTTCGCCATGATATGAATATCTGAATTGATTTTCGTAATACCTATTATTACATGTTATATATTTATTTCATATTTATCCCATGGAAACTGTTTTGAAGTGGCAATTATTATATTTTATATAATATTATCATACCATTATTTTATTTATTTTGCAACATAAATCGATTAATAGTCAAAATTGGTTATTCCTATCATATATATCTGTCAAAAAAATTTTAATACAACATGGGAAGTTAAACAGAGAATTACTTTCGATATTAAGACAATGAATATCATATTATTATTATTATTGATATTAAGTTATTAATAAATCGATCATAGTATTACTATAAACAATGAATCGAATTATTATTCGATATTAAGTTATCAATGAATCGATCATAGTATTTATTCGATATTAAGTTATTAATGAATCGATCATAGTATTATTATTCGATATTAAGTTATTAAATCGATCATAGTATTATTATTCGATATTAAGTTATCAATGAATCGATCATAGTATTTATTATTCGATATTAAGAATCGATTAGTAATGAAATGAAATGTCTATGAATTTGAATGACGTACTTTAAACACAATTATATAATAACAATTTTTACACATACCAAATACATTAGCAAGCAATGTAGCCTCATTTAAAATATATAATCGTATAACGTATATTAATATAACATGCAAATATGAATGTAATTGAAATACCCAAGCCTCATAAAGCATAAGTGTATAAAGAAATACCACAATTCTACCGAACAAAGAGAATTACTAATCAACTTAAATCCGTCCAGAGGAGAGCGGATAAGGGACGAATGGCTTTCGCTAATCCGTTAAAAATCGGTTAGACAGAAAATCATGTGTTTCGACCTCCCTCCGGCAAAGACTCGATTTTTCCCGCATATCAAAGGGTTCCCATTTATGACCATTCATTCACAGCCAGAGATAACGCGCATTGTTATTCGCGGTCAGACAGAAACCCTCCGAGCGAAAACCACTCGCCCTTTATGTGCTCTAGTCTAGACAGGCCTTAAGAGCTAAACACATAACTATGCAACTTCAGATACCTAGCAACATCTACTTTAGACAATATAGTTTTTACTTGCTGTTTATCTTTAAGAAACGTTTACAATATATCCATAGTTTTTAAGTTAGCAGATAAATATTGCTTTAAATACTAATCACTTTTATGTGGTTGTTGAAGTATCCCTTGAAGAGTACAAGGCTTGGTTTGTCACTCCACGGTCATTTTGTGCACTCTTTGGGCTACTTAGACCTGGACCTACAGTTGAACGTGGATTCCAAACCATTAACAAACATCCATGCCACTGCCAGGATTCGGGCCTGGAAACCCTGTGCTACCAACGGCCAGAGCGCTAGCCAATTGGCCATCAGGCCTCTGAAGAGTATAAGGGAATCAAATATCATGATGCTCCTGAATAATATTGGCTATGTTGATTGGCAGCTCGGAATATAAATCCTCTTCATAGGGATGGTCCAGACAATGCAAGGCGTCTACAACAGCTGGGCAATCAAAGATATGCTCAGGAGTGGGATCAACATCAGGGCAGTTGCAACATATTTGGTATTTTTTAATGCCATCAGCAGAAATTTGCACATTTTTTTTTTTTTTTTTTTTTTTGCGGTGCTTCATTCTTAATCTTGTGCGAATCATTTTTAGGTAATAATTTCAAAGAATATACTTTTGAATTTTTCTTATAAGCATAAAATTAATGAAATAATATTTAATATATAGTATGCCATAGTCTTATAAAAGGCATTAATCTTAAATAATAAGTTGTGTTGTTGTACAACTTATATCCCAATTGCAGATTTGGTTGTTCTATTTTTGCATCCAATATATTATCAAAAAATAAACCCATTTTGATTAAACTGAACTGTCTTTACAACCCTACTGAAATGGTTTAGAAGATGTCTTTACTTTGGTATAAACCACTGCTGCAAGAAGTCAATATGTCTCAAGTTCAGATGTTTTGTTCACGAACAACAATTTGTCACCACTTTCAATAAAAAGCACGTCGACATCTAATCTTGTCAACATAAGTCACTTTCGGGTTTCGTTATTTACGACTCCGCAATGAAGACATTAAAAAAAAAAAAATCTGAGATTCAATATCCAGTTTATCAAGGATTAATACTCTTGTTTCCAGTCGAAATTGGCTTTGTAGCTTTAATACTGTCACATATATTTGAACAAACTACTTTTGGGGTTAGTGAAATTTCAACTATTTTATTGCAAAGTTTTCTTTTTCCAGTTATGTATTGCGATAGAAATATCTTTCTAAATGTAGAATATTTCTACTTATTAACAAAAGTGCCACATTCAACAAATTTTATTAATAAGTCATTTATAACAATTATTTTAAAATGATATATAAAGAACACCACACATCAATACAAAAACCAAAGGAGAATTAACAATGAGTGAACTAGAAACTTTAACATTTTGCACATTAAATGCCTGGTATTAGCTACATGCCAATTGTATTGCTACACTATCATAGCATTCGAAGTATCATAACTTCGTAGAAATCTGAATATGAAGAATCCGAAGTATCATAACTTCGAATGCATCATATTCAGATTTCTCAAATTAAAGAGAAGAGAAGGGAAGGATAAATTGTTGAAGGAATAAAATGCGCATAAACTGGAATAAAAAAACTGAAAAAATGAGACAAATATAAATATCAAAAAAGTTTAACGGCAAAAACTGCATACAAAAACAGGGTACGAAACCTGTCCAAGAAATCAGTAAAACCTGAAAAAATAAAAACCCAAAAGAAATTAATTATAAATATCCGAGGATAGCTATATCGAGGAATACGTACCCACAGGATATTCCAAAAAAATATTTAATGAATGTCAAAAACGTATCTAGCGACGTATTCCGATACCATGAAGCAGATATAATAATCTTCCATTCAGAGTCGGTAAAGTATAAGATCGAAGAAAAATGATCCGGCAGTTTAGCCTTTTTTATAAAGCAAAAAGCGAGTCGTATGGAACCTCGTGTTTTAATTATAAAGTCATTAAGCAAGTTATTTGTTAACCGACTAAAATCAATATTTTTCCATATTTAGATTTTATTTCGCGAAAATTAGGCTTGGTCGTTCAGTACTGGCAATTTTTATTATACTTAGGCTTAAAACACTTATTATACTTATAGCTTAAAATTCTCATTTTCCATTTTTAATTAAAAGATCTTATCAGTCTTCTATTTGTTATTTTTAAATTAAAAATAGATTACAAATTCATCTGCAATTGCAGAAAAGTTATCCTCAAATGTATGAAGAGTACCGTGGAAAAATTTAGATATGTCTACATCCCCCTACAAAATTTGAAAGGAAAATAAAATATTCTAACCTTCCACTTTTCACAGAAACATCTAAAACCTTTTTGTATCAAGGTTCTTCGGCCAAGTTTCAAAAACTTCACCGAATTCAAGCCAAAACTTCCATTAACTACGAAAACTTGACCTACTAACTTTTATGAAAGACAGCGAAATCGTGTTTAAAAATAATGTATTCTCTGTCGTTCTTGGTAAAAGTTTTTTGTTTTTCTTCCACCCGCAAGCAAGCCAAACCCTACAACTTTCGTTTACTTACAACAGTGTGTTTGAGGTTTGAGGAGAAACAAGTGAATTTGAGGCTTTCACCATCATCATGATGCACTCACTCGCAAAAGAAGCCTTCTAAGTCTGGCACTCGAGCTATTTTTAAAAGGACTCGACTCCAGTTATATTTAGAATCGGTGGCGCAGAAAGATGTCTTGGATGTCAGAAGTGAAAAACTTCGGCAAAATCTCGAGAAGATGAAGTAATTATGAACGGAAACTAAAATAAATTTAATTATGATTTTAAAATTTTAAATATTTGAAATTGCAGCAATTATTTTTTTCTTCCTTTATACCTAGCGTACAGATCTATAGATTAGATTGAAATAATGTTAGATATTTTAATATATATTATAAGTGTTTTATTTGGTATAGCAGAAAGAACGTATGCAATTATGTATTATAAATTAAGGCCCTTTATATACAAAAAACCGCGAACAGAATTATATATATATGTAGGAGGCTCATGGCCGAGTAACTACCGCTCTGGCGCTCGGTACCACAGATTTGGGTTCGATTCCCGGCGGTGTCACGGATGTTTGTAGTGGAATTAATTCGGAATCCATTTTTAAACCGTAGGTCCCGGCCCTAATAGAATCGTAGAGCGTTGCGGGTAGTGTTACTCGCGTCCGTAGCATATCTTCAAGCTACACCTCCCCCTATGTAGTGCTAAATAAGTAACAGTGGTGCAGCCCTTGCTTATGGCATGAAGATAATTGTCTCTGTATTGCCAGCTGCATTAGGAAAACATATAGATATATTCAAACTTGAATAATTTTTTTTTATGTCATCTACTTTTTATTAGTTGGATTTTATATAATTGGTTTCCAGTGTTACATTTTTGTCATGTTCGTTATGAGATTTTTAGAAAAATATGGTCAGTCAAACTTTACAATGAATTTAATTAAATGTTACCTGAAGATTACATAAAGTAAAAAATTAAAATAAAAATATATTTTTAATTAATTAAAAAATTTTTCCTACAATTTTTTATTATACATTAAGATAATAGTGCGAAATTAATGAATAAAAACAGACAAATCATCAGTGATTCTCAAAATGAATGCCCCAAACCTCAATACGATTTCAGATGAAAAAAAAATAAATTGAAAAATAACTCTTTTTACTCTTTTGTTTTAATTATTATTATTATTATTATTGAGTACTTTTTTTCCTTAATTTTTTTTTATAACTGTCGCAATAGCACTACACAATACCTTATTTACGTTACTTTCTTACCTTAGTATATATTTTTAAAGAAATTTATATAATAAAATATAAAATTTATACAATGCTGTTTTAATATTTATTTTTGTGCACATCGCTGGTGGGGACGTTGAAAATTCCAAAATTTTAAAAAGGGTCGCAAACCAAAACATTTTTTAAGAGCCAATGGTTTTTTAAATTATAAAAAGATTAATACATAATTTATAACATAGTTCAACTGAAAAACAAATTGTTTTCCTAAATCCTTTCATTATTTTTAATCGATATACTTTTTATTTCTTTTTATAATCAATCAACACCAAATTAAATATTTCTATAGCATAATAATGAAGTTCATATGCAAATGTACTCCTAATAATATTTAAGTTCATTTTGCTTTACTTCTATGCACTAATGATATATCATTTAAAAAATTGAATAACAATTATTCATGTAATATCTCTTTCAAAATAATGAATTTGTTACACAAGTGAATAAGCGCATTGATATTTAAAATTAACGACATCTGCATATTTTATCGATTTTCTATGAAGTATTCAAACAAAGATTAAAATGAATGCTTTCAAACTACGATGTAAATTAGTATCGAATACGAATGTGTGTGTGTGTGTGTGTGTGGATGAGTGCAGGTAGATATGAACAGGCTTTATAAATGAACGTGGTTGTGTCTGTATTGTTCCATAGAATTTGTTTGCTGACACACCTCGTTTGAATTTCGTATCCCCCCCGAAAAAAAAGTAAACAGTTAAAATGAGCAACCACCAACATTTGGATACAGTTTGGTTTGTTACTCTACGTTCATTTTGTGTACATTTTTAGGCTCATTAGACCGGGACCTACAGTTTAACGTGGATTACGAACCACTCACAAACATCCATGCCACCAACAGGATTCGAACCTGAAGCCTGTGGTATCAAAGGTTAGAGCGTTAGCCAATTGGCCATCAGGCCTCCCAACTACGCCTTGCAACCTATCGGACCAAAGTTCAATACCGGTATTCGGTATTTTTTAGATCTTAATACCGGGATACCGATAGTAAAAATTTAAGAAAAAGAAAGAAAACACAGGTGGTTTTTTTTTTGTTTTGACAGTTTTATTGGAAAATGTAAATATCACAAAAAAAATTGTAACTTATAAATTATACAGTATATAAAGAATTACAAAAAAGTAAAAGGAACATCTTATTTATTTAAATCACAAAAAGTGTAAATATCCCTATTTAGTCTGTAGTGCTATTACAAATTTTTGAAATGTGATCTTAAATAACATAATGCATCAATTGTACTATCATTAAGCCTGAAAGTAATTTTGTGCAAAAATTAACAGCTGTCGAAAACTCTTTCAGCATCTACGCTAGTGGTTGGTACTGTTAGCAATGCGCGATATACTTTTTCCAAGTATTTACCTCTAAATCCCCTCATCTTCAAATAAATCTATTTCTCGTTTTTGTTTTGATATAACTGATTTCTGTATTGTGTTTTGGTTTATTGAAATTTTTTTAATTTATCGTCAATTCTAATTTTTGTTCAAGAGGCAATTCCTTTTCACTATCGACATTAGTGTCATCATAATCTTCGATAATTGTACCGAATTCTTTTGAATGTGGATAGATTTGTGGGTAAACAATTTTAAGAAAGTTTACTATAAAACGTGATCAAATTTGAATTGGTTATAAGAATTCTGAATAAGAATAAAAATTTCACAGATAAGAAATCTTTTACAGATAAGAATTCTAAATTTTTAGCAAATACCGAAAAACGGTATTTAAACTTGTGAACACCGGTATTACAAAATTGTACAAATGGCTCAAAATACCGGTATTCGGTATCCCGGTATTGCAATCCCTACTCCCAACATTTGGATGATGAATGAGGTGGATAATAGTAGAGAGATTAGTAGCACAGCAATATCAAGTGTTGGATTCTAATGACTTAATTACGACATCCATCGTCGCATCCAAGTTAAGAAAAATGATTAAAAATACTGAATCCGTTGAGAGAAATGCTGATTAAGGTCGTCCAAGGGTCACAATGGCAAATTAATAAGTTCGTTATTTGTTCATTACAACAAGACTTAATAGGAGGTTCCCTTGTGTGGAGTAGAACCAATTGAACATGGCGGGAGAACTTCGATTTAGGGCCAAACATCAATTCGAAACCTTTCTGCTTCCCGATGAGTTCCCTCTGATTCAGCCTAATTACTAATTATCGTATTGCATTTATCTGGAGAGAATCAGACCCGAAGGAGAATATTCTTCAATATTGCGTGACTATTCAACATCGAAAAAAGACCACTGCCTGTTGTGTGGATTTGATGGTCTGGTCAGGCATCAGGCTGAATGGGTGCACGGAAGTCTACAGAAGCCTTTTGTTTGCAGTTAACAGAAAACGAGATCATTGAGCTCTATGGTTTCAAAGGCATTTTGTGGCTACTATTGCTTTTTCAAGGGTGCAGTTAATCTTGATTTCATTTTAATAGACGAGATTGTACATCCTCAAATGGCTCATCTGATAGACGAATTTTTGGAAGAAGAGAACATTATTCTAAATCCTATAAGACATATTTTGGGAGTTCTAGGGAGAATAATATCAACACACCTTTCCACCTACAGGAACCATCAAGAGCCTAAAAAGCATTACAGGGTTTGGTTTGTCGCTCTATGGTCATCTTGTGCACACTCTAGGCTAATTAGACTGGGATCTACAGCTTAACGTGGATTCCGAACCATTAACAAACATACATGCCACCGCCAGGATTCGAACCTAAAATCAGCGATACTAAAGGCCAGAGCGGTAGTCAATTGGCCACCAGTCAACTGTAGGAGGGTGATAGATTGCTATAGGTTCTCATAAACTCTTTTTTCCAGTAAGAATATATTTTGGCAGAGGTATATAAATGTAATAATTAACGCCATGTCCACTATTAACATACACTCAAGAGCCAAAACATTATGACAACCCGTACATTTTGCAATGAACTCGCCTGGATGACGTGGAGGCACGTGATCAGGAGGAAGTGGTATTTAACTGGTATTAAGTGGTGGTATTAATCCATGCCAAGGCGGGTTGAAGCTGTGTTGCGCGCCAAAGGTGGGCCAACTCGTTATTGGTAGGTGATCATAATGTTTTGGCTCTTGAGTGTACATTTGTTCGATATTTTAAGCTCTGTTTAGACCTTCCGGAGTGCATGCTCATGCGAGTGTACAGTAACTCTTGCGTAAATATTCTTGTATTATATTTACCAATGTTCAATCTATATTAACATGTTCATACCTTACTTGGAAGTCTCTTTAATAGTTTTAAATATATTTAAATAGAAATGAAAATTTCTCATTCTTAGGTTTTGAAATTCAATTCCTCATTCCCACTCGAAAATTCTTCATTCCTAGATTTTGAACCCCAATGTACGCAAGTGGTTAAAACAATTCATATAACCAGAAAAATAATTGGATAATTAATAACTTGAATTTTAATTTAAGACGTATAGAGGTTTGCATTACCGAGTTTCAGATTTCATTTATATTTCAGCTATCGTCATCAATTCATGACAATAAATTACGAGTAATAGCTGAAATCCAGATAAATTCTTGAATAAATTAATACTCTTAGATAAATGAATACAAAAATTATTCTAAATTTCTAGAGAAATTTATTCTGAAAACTTTTTTTCCAATATGTGACATGAATTGATATTGAAATTGCTTTATTTGCTTATAACTGCTTTATTAAAAAATTTACAATCCATCAGTATTTTGAATAATATTATAATGAATTTTGATTAGAAGCAAAATATCAAATTAAATCAAATCACATAAATCGGGAATATTTATCACAACGTATAAAAATGTTTTGCCTCTTTCTACAGCATTATTTAGCGTATTAAAATTTAGCTAAAGAATGTTCTAACCTTCTTGAATGTCGGTACTATAACATATTAGATCGTCTCAAAGAAATAGTTTACATTTAAATCAACACTTAAATATTGGGATCCTTTGATAATTTTGTTTGTAAATGTTTGTAAGCTTTTCATATCTGTTTCAAAATGAAATGTGAAAAGATTCCATATTACTGTTAATTATTCAAATATTACTATATTGCTGTATTTAAGAATTTATTCGATCGTAACCAAAAATTGACTTTTAAAAAATGTGCAGTAATTTAACTGAAAAAGAAATGAAATGTTAAGGTTTGTCACACTCTACGGTCATTTTGTGCACACGAGGGCTAAACAGAACGGGAACTACAGTTTAAAGTGGAATCCGAACCACACACAAACATCCATGCCACAGCCACGATTCGAACCTGAAGCCTGTGGTAGCAAAGGCCAGAGCGCTAGCCAGTTGACCATCAAACTGCTAAAATGCTAAGGAGGAATGGATGCACTGTACAAAGATAATTTTAACTTTAAATATCTATACTTCTTTTGTTTTGTTTTTTAGCAAACACATATTACTAAGAGCTTTGCTGCTTTTTTAACTTTAATTCTTTTGTTTTTTAATTTTGGTAATAATTTCTTTTATGCAACTTTAATAATAAAATTAAATAGGAGGTGTGGGGATTTATCCCCCGGAAATCCAATAATTCACACAACTTTGCACTTTGCACTTGCTAAGGAAGAAAACAACAAAAGGAAATGAAAATGGAACAGATCAAAAAGTTTTCATCGAATAATGTCAAATTAACAGGAAATTCTCGGGTTTTTTTGTATAGTGAAATATACACTGTAGTTTGCAAAACCAAACCACGTGTTTCCGTAACTATTGAGGACGACTTCTACACTTTTCAAATCGTATTTCTGAAACCGGAAGATATTTTATTTCAATTCGAATTTGTATTGATAATTATCAGATAATAATTGATATATTAATATTTTCAAGATTAAATTAATAAATTGTAAGTTATATTTGAATGCATGTTAGAAATGTACAAATGTAATACTCTATCAAGATAAAAAAAAAAAAAAATCTATTAAAACTTTTTATTTAATTTATTAATTATTTTATTAATTTAAACCTAATCTAAATCTAAATCTATTTTAACCTTTTCTACTGAAAAACATAGCCATATATTTTAAACATTTGCGATTACTCTAAATATTTTAACGATAAAATTAGTAATCTTTTAATCACAATATTTAAAAAAATTATTATTGATGCTTAACAACAGTCAACAGTGACTAATTTTATGACTATTTATAAAAACCTGCAATAAACTTACTTAAGATTATTTATGAAATTGTGCAATAAACAATGGATTCGTAATGATTCTCGATTATTCACAAAATTTTTTTCAAGCAAAAATATAACAAAATGCAAATCTAGACAAAAATACTAAGAATACCTGTGATGAATTGGCAAAATGCGGACCGCAAAATAATAATTATTAAATCAATATAACGCACCAATTTAAGTGTTTTTAGGTATTTGGTTCGATTTTTGTAGTAACCAGTAGCAAAAACGATTATTTAAATGTTTTCTAATTATTTATCCTTCTGTTAGTAATTAGAAAGCAACATTTATTTAAAAACAAATAGTTTTAAAAGAAAATTTTGAGTTGCAGTTAACAACAAAAACAGCTTGTTTATTCAGATGCGGTAACCGCTCAAGTTAAGAGATGTTTTTTTTCTTTTTTATGTTAATATCGTTAAAAAACAAGTAGAACCAATGGAAAAAATATTACAATAACCACAAAAGAATAATAGGCAAACGTTAGAAATAAATGCTCAAAGATCCCAAGGACTGAAGAGGTGATTATTTTTAATGCTAATTAGTTATCACGATAAAGCATTAAATACTAAAATAAGACATTTTAAAAATATAGAAGTAACATTAGATTTTTATTTTGTGACGGTTAATGATGGTTCCACTATAGGTTCACTTTTTTCATAATGATTATTTATTTATGCATAATACCTATGCATATAAGAACATTTTATTCACACTAACTTTAACTACCACACCATTATGCCTAGAGCTGAGATGCCCCTATACAATTTGGGAATGATATGGGTGAAATTGAATAGACACTCGACAGAGGCGGGACATTTTTCGCTAAACTCCCTTTTGGCGATACAGAGGCTGAACAGTAATGAAACTTTAAAAAAAAAAAAAACAGTATAAAATATCACAAAAATAAATTTAAAAAAAAAAGGGGAAAATATGAAATGCAAGAATATATTATAAAAATAATAAATACATAAGGTTTTTTTTTTTTTTTTGCTTTGTCGCTCTACGGTCATTTTTGTGCACACATGGGCAATTAGACCGGGACCTACAGTTTGTTAGTGGTTCGCAATTCACGTTAAATATCCATGTTACGGCCAGGTTCGAACCAGAAGCCTATGGTACCAACGGCCAGAGAGCTAGCCAATTGGCCATCAGGCCACAATTACATAAGGTAAATTATTTGAAAATTAAAAAACAATGCAATACAATAAGCACAACATTGGAGAATATATAAATCAGAGAGCGGAAGAAATATTCAACAAAGCAATTACTGTATATTGAAAGAATGATTAGAACAGGAGTAACAGCTAATAAATAATTGGCCAGTAAATGCAGATGCTGCAAATTATGAACAATGGAAATATAAAAGTCAAGAAGATATTACATACATCTGAGAAGAGATAATAAGCAAAGCACATAGCTAAAATAATTGGTATTCACATAAAAAATTAAAAATTGACACGCGTATGGAATAAAATAAATTTTTTTCAAAATTAGTTCACCCTAAATATACAAACATAGTGTATACACCCCAAGTAAATTATTCTATAAAGTAAAACTAAATCTAAAATATCTAAAGCGTAAATAACTGGAAAGTGAACATGAGTTTCACGAATGCAGATGCAGTGCAACAGAACAAAAATTTTAAGACATTATTTTTAATAGAAAATTATCGAAATATACCACACCATCCATACGACACGATATAATTTTCAACAAACAGTTTCTTCAGTTGATATTCGTAGCATATAAAGTAAAATTATCTTACATATAAACAACTGCAAAGTGAATATAAGATTCACGATCGCAAATGTAGTGCAACACAACAGAAATTTTAACACATTACTTTTAATCGAAGATCAAAAGCCAGATATCCAAAGTCTTAAAAATACTTTTCTCTGACACGAATCCAAAAAGGATGGAATAAAATATTCCAATAAAGTTCCAAATACACCACACCACGATATAATATTCAGCAAACAGTTTCATCGCTTGATATTTGCGGCTTATCTGATCCAATATATCCAAGAAACAGAACTCAATTTTCTTCCGACAACCGTTATCTCCTCTTTTCCCGAAAAGCCAACAGCCGAGTTCTTCTGGATCGAATGTGCTCCGGAAAACGTGAGTCAAGCTAATTCACGTTGTTGTCGCAGACATGACCATCGAACTGGAAGATCTTTTTTCTGTTGAAGTAACGGATAGAGAACCGAGGAAAATAATAAAATGCATGTACACTAATAATTCATGGATATTTGAGGAAATCTTAGGGAAAAGGACGACTTGCGATGGTTTGTGGTTGAGATTATTTTCTGATAATCACAGATTGGAAAAGGTAATTAAAAAGCATTAATATAAGGATCACAAGGAGGTGGTTAGTTTAATGTTATAAAGACATGTGACAAGGTTGAAGTTACCATGGAATTGAAGGCCAGATGCGCTAGCGTACTTATACCAAGACTTTAATGTAGTTCCATTTTTTTAAATTACTTTTCTTGTTATCTTTTAAGAAATAAATGTAGAAAAAATTTCCCGCCATAGGCGCTTATTTTTTTAAAGAAAATAAATAGTTTTTTAGGTTTTGTACCTATAATATATAACGAGTATTACAAGTTAAAAAAAAAAGATCAGAAAGCCAAATTTTTTATATATATATAATTTTACAAAAAGAGGAATGAAGAATTTATTCTTTCCACTTTATAAAGAGCGCTAAAAGTGTTTTGGTGAGAATTTGAATTTAAAACAATGAATTAGGTTTTCAGTTTAAAAATAATGCGAAAGTTTGCACTAAGAAATTTCGTAAAGCAATTTCTTGATTTAAAAACTTAAATCAAGAAATTGATTTACTAATAGCTTAGCATAAATTATAAAACATTATTTATAACACAATAGTTTAAAACATTTATTATTTATCAATTATTTATTAATTACTTAGCATTAGCATAATCTTTCCTATTTACAGTTATTTTTTCACAGGTATTTCATCACCTACACCACTAGTAATTTTTTTTATACAATTATAACAAAACAATAGTTTATATTTTTTAGTAGATCTATAAATGAGTATTGTATACTTCATAACAGTCAGAATTTTGAGGATATTTGTGAGGTTTGCGCACGCGTTGTGTGTGTGTGTGTGTGTGTGTGTGTGTGATGGTATTCTTTTCGTGAATATTCAATACCTAATCATATATATGATTAGGTATTGAATTAGGTTTATAGAGTTAGGTTTAATATATATATATATATATATATACATAATAAACTTGAGTAATTCCGTTTGCTTGGTATTAAATAATATTTTGAATGAATTAGACTCACATAATTCTCATGCATTAGTCATTCTTCATAAATACTTCAATATTTTTGAAAATAATGTATAGCATTAATGTTTACAAGAACATTACGGACAACAAAAGTTAAAATTCAAGTGTCAATTCTATTACTGTTGTTTAAATAAAAAGAGATTGCTTTTGGATGAAATAAAGAAGAAAAAATCCTCACTCTGATATTTTTAAAAATTCACAGATTTCTCTACATTAATAGTCATTATAGATAATCCTTCCCTTTCCGTTCGAGCAGTGAAATATGAAATGAAAAGTCATCTCCAGTGAGATTTAACCATGACATTACAGTATCGTCTTTTATAAAGCAATATATAAATTATTATTAATGGAGGATGAAAAAAGTGACAGAAGAAATGCAAACAAATGAATCCTTTAAAAATACATGTGTTGCATTGGGAAAATACTATTCCCAAATACAAAATGACACACAGAATAAGAAGAATCCTTACACCAATGTACACAAAAATAGTTTTTCCACTTCTACATAAATGTATCCAATGCCATCTGTTGAAACAAATACAATATTTTTGCCTCTCTCCCAAACAATTCCGCTGCGCAGGAACAGACATGAACACAAACAAATTTCTGAAATTCAACAAGCGAAAGCATTCCAAACAGAGGAATCGATTTCGCTTGAGCAGCAACCTGTCAAAATCCTGCGTTGGGAATCATAAAAATCGATTCCGGCTGCTATCCCATCAAGGACAGGTGGATAAATCCCGGTGGGTTTTCTGGTTACCGTGGCAGTAAATTTCGCCGCCGACACTGAGTGCTCCAGTGGTGCAAAAAAAAAGCCAATCCGGTGGAATTCCTGTGCTTTCTTTTTTTACTTCTTGCACAGTCTGCTGCACTTTTTATTTTTAATTTATACCTTTAGAATATAAAGTTCGGATTACAAATCCTTCCTTTTAAAAGGGTTTAATTTTAAGCCTTATCTGTAATTTATAAATAGAATTTGGAAGCATTTAGTTAGTTAATCTATAACTTTTTAGTTATAGTTGCCTAAATAACCTAAGCAATAAAACAGTAACTGAAATATAGGAAACGGAGCTAAATTAAACACACACACACACACACACACACACACACACACACACATATATATATATATATATATATATATATATATATATATATATATATATATATATATATATATTGTAAAAGGTTTAATTTAAGCCTTATCTATAACGAATAGAACTTGGAAACATGTACGTACTTAAACTATAACTTTTAGTTATAGTTAACTAAATAACTAAGTCATAAAACAGTAACTGAAATATAGTAAGCGGAGCTTAGATTACAAAATTTTATACATATATAAATAAAATATAGTTTGGAATACAAATCATGCTTTTTAAAAGGGTTTAATTTGAAACCTTACTCTCATAACGAATAAAATTTGGAAACAGTTAGTTAAACTAGTTATAGTTACCTAAATAATGTTCGCCATAAAACAGTAGCTGAATTATAGGAAACGGAGCTTTAGATCACAAAAATTTATATCAACTTCAAAATTTATATTTACTTTTTTAATCGTAACTTTGTAAATCACGATGGGGAAAAAAATAAAGATAATTTAAATTTAGCTCAATAGGTGTCGAAATGCGGTTCATGTCATAGCATATTATAATAGTTTTAACGTCTAATTAAAAAAAAAAAAGTTAATTTCCAATATCTATCCAGGATTTTCTTTAAGCAAACAAATACCTTAAAATAAATGTTTAAAATAAATAGAATATTTTTATATTTTTCTAAAAAATACTTTTTTAAAATCTTGATAATATATTATTTTTCAAAACGGTAGGCATATCTGATTTTCCAACTCTCCGCCTTGAAATTATCAAATAAGAAAAAGCCCACAATTTCTGTTCCAATTTCATCCAAATATTCCAGGATTGTCATTTTTATTCCATCCCACTGTTTTTGAATATTAAATGGATTCTTTTCCATCTGAAGTTTGGGGTTCTTAAATTCAATTTGTCTCCACCATTTTTGGTTGGAAACACATCAAAGCTTAAATTCTTCTCTTTGATATTTCCATTTTACTTTTACTATATTTTACTATACTTTTACTTTCACTATTACTTTTTTTTTTTTTTTAAGCATCAAATGAAAAAAATGAAATACCTTACGTTTATAGAAATATAAAAAGTTCAAATAGAATGCAGATTATTAATTATAAATAAAAATCATTTACATTTTTGCACGGCAATTTCACTAGAATATTTACATAATATGTCCACTTAGCAATCTCCACAAAATTTCTTTCAAAAGCATACTTTTAATCTGAATAAGTTTTGCTGGTACCTATTATAAAAAATAATAATAATAGACAACGAAATCGCAAAGCACCGTTGAAAATATTTAAGTCAAGTGTTATTTTATAAAAAAAAAAAATTAATGTGAAATTAAATATGTGATAAATTTATAACGGATTGAAAGATTGAATAAAAATATATATATATATAAACAACTTTTTTTTATTCCATTGATGACGAAAATATGCTACGAAAAACATTCGTGATAAAAAAAAAGAGACTTCATAAAAACAGGACAAAGTGAGTTATTATTTTTTACACGACTGTATTTCTTGATCTTAAAGTGAATAAATATAAATAAATTAATAAAAGAGGCAAACGAAAAATATATACTATAATCAACTGAGTGCACTAAATTAAATTAAATCAAACACCTCGAAGCATAACGATGAAATACGGCCAATGTAAAATACACACACACACACACAAAAGAGGGAGAGAAATATATCTATATAAAAACCAAGATTAAGTATATATACAGAAATTAAATCAAAGTAAGTGCCTTTACTCTACAAGCTGTAAAAAAAAAAAAAACCACTACACATAGAAGCATTTAATTGCCCTAGAGAATAAATGAAGGAAAAAGAAAAATGGTAAATATTTTCCATTATGCGAAAAAAAAAAAAACATCACAACCTGCGAAACTTTTGCAGGACACCACAGTATCAATATTAAATGGAAATTTAGTTCTTGAAAATAAAATGGTATTGATTTTATGGTAACAATCTAATAAATACTATATATATATTCTGTGCATCGAACGCGTATTTTAGAAGTACGAGAAAAAATGCTAAAATTGACAAGGATATTCCTTAAAAAAAAACAAATTACTTCGTAAACATTCGTAAAAGTATCAAAAACAAATCAAATTAGAATGAAAAAAATTTAAACGAGTCCGACTCATGTGTCATAACAGTAAACTGTAGCGATAAGACACACGGTTCGCGTGCAGAAAGGCGTTTAAATACGAATTACTGGTGAGGTCCGTTGCAGTTATTACTTTCAGAAACAAACAAATGAACAGCGAATTGGAGTAAAAGTGTGTCTCAATAATCGAACAATTAAATTAGCTAGTTGAATTTCCCATGTTTTCTTTCATCCGACACCAAATGCAGGACAATTCACAATAATTTCTCCTAGAAGCTATGTTCTTCTTCATCGCCCATCAACAGAATGTTCGTGGTATATATATATACGCATAGGCGGCATGTCAATAATAATAATAATAATCCTCTTCATTGATCCAAAGCCCCATGATGGGTCAAAGCTGTTTGCCTAATGGCAGACAGACATCTAGAGAGGAAATGTTTTCTTTTTACGAAATAGGGTTGTCAGCCCTATCGACCAAGACCTACGGTTGAAAGTGTATTCCAAAACATCCATGGCGTACCAGGATTAGAACTCAAAACCCTGTTGCACTGAGCGCTAGTCATTCGGCCATGAGGTCCCATAAATAATAATAATAATAATAAAATGTTAACTGGAATTTAGTTTTCTATATTACAGAATTGTTAAAATTGATGTTATTTCCATACTGTCCTCATAACTTTATCCAAACTTCCATATAAAAGCTAGTAAGCATGATAGCTAGCCATAAATTCTCGTTCAGCAAACAATGCAGGACGGAAGCGCACACCCCTAAAATATGGATGGATATCCTTCATGATAAATGTCGGAGAGGATGGAAGAGTCTCTTCGCTCTTCAGAGAGTCACGCGATCCACGTGTGTGTCAAGTGTTTGGCAACAGAACATTGACCTCGAAATCTTTTCTTGTTTTGTTTTGTTTGCAGAATTGCCTGGGTAATGTGCAAGAACATGATCTCTATTTAATTTATTGCTTTTCCTTCTCTGGAATTCTGGTCATAAAAATATTCTTTTTTACTGCTCCTTTTTTTTTTTTTTTTTTAATTGCTGCAAATATATATAGCAAGTAAAAAAAAAAAAATCCTCACAAAAAAGCAGGTTAGTATTTTTTTAAAACTTAGATAAAATAAAAATCAGAGTAGTTCTATAAAAAAAAAAAAAATCCCACAAAATAAACAAGCGATAAACAACTTTAATTCAACAATTAAAAAGCAAGTTGCATTGTATGATAATTTGCTTTAAATAGTACTTGGGAGTTACCATTATTTTTTTTAATTTCCAGATTTGGGAGTTTTTATACTCAACATTCAACACCGTATGCCAGCCTTATTAGAGAGTTTTTGCACTGACGTTTTTATATCGTCCGATATTTTTCTTCCTAGCGCGCATGCTCATAGGAATAGCTCAGTAGTGCAGTTTTATACATACGCATACGCAATAGGTACAATGTTTCCTATGAGCATGCGCGCTAGGAGAAAAAATCGGACTATAAAAACGTTATGCAAACATTCTCTATTTATTCTCAAATAAGGTAGGTAACTGTACAGAGTGTTCGAGAACAATAGGCCAAATAACAGAATATATATATATATATATATATATAACGAAATTAAAAACAAAATATGCCTACAATTTTAACAAAAAACGCCGCATATTTCGTTAGTAAATTCAGTTAAATATCTTTACAATTATATTGCTTTTATATGAAACCAACAGTCATTACACTTTCCAAATTTGTCAATTTGGTGTGAAATTGAATTTAATCAAATTCAAAACCAATCCATATGTGTTATCTTAAAAATTGAAGTGGTGCCAAAATTAAAATATATGTTAAAATTGCTCTACAAGAACAATTTCGAACAATCAATAAGGGTCACGTCCACTCCTTCTCTTCCCGAATTAGTTTTCTGCTGCATCTGCCAACAGAACCATTAAGGATTCTTCTGACGCATTGTTAAACAAAGCGAAATTGGCGGGAATTGAAAGAAAGCCAAATATTTAACTTGTAACACTGTATAAGAGTTACAAGTTAACATAAAGGTCAGTGTACTGTGAAGGTTCTAGTCCTATAATATGTGAATGTTCAGCTTAAATTTTGAGAATCGGCCCTCGAATTCAAAGACATTTAAAAAGCTGCCGGAATACATTTTCCAACGGAATTCGGTTCGAAACAATGAATTCATAAGTAGCAGAGGCGGGGAAATATCGTGACGCAAAAATTACAGCTATCACGCAATTACAGCGATCAATCGCAAGATTTCGGTTATTTGATGTAACTGATGTTTCCAGCTACTACAAGAAGTGAGAGATTATTAAGCTTAGAAGCTGAAAATTCGTGTACAGTACATAGATTTGTTGTAAAAATTTGTTCCCTTGTATTTGTTTCGCAAGATTTTACTTTTACAATCAAAAATCGATACTCCAGTTGCTCTCTGATAAAAGTTTAATTATAACTGTTAATAATAGTTAAGTGTACAAAAAGAAAGATCTGGGTACATAAGACCAGAGCGCAAGCCAATTGACCATCAGGCCGCATGCATAACAAGGAGATCTAACCCTTGAGCTTCCATGATCCACATTGAAAATAAATTCTTACGAAACAGTACGATAAAATATAATTTGATAGCTAGGTATTAAAAATAAGTTAATAAATATTGTACCATTCACAGAGTACCTGATAAAATTTTATGTAAAAGGAATAATATATGAAATATAATTAAAATTACTAAACTATTGTGTAACTACAAAAAGCTATCCATTTCGCAGTGAGATCTCCATAGGTTGCTCGTAATCAAAGTGATACTCAATTTTCATCGTGACATATGCTGGGCTAGCTACGGAGAAATTGTGAACTAATAGTAGCTTTATGATAAGCTGCGTTCTTCAAAATTAGTGCAAGGCATCTAATAGACACACTTTAATATAATGATGGAGTTCTACACGAAAAAAAAAAAGATTTTGTTAATACATGGATTGAAATTGAAAATTGCTTGTAAATACTATAAGCAACAAAGAGATTTCACATCGAAATTCATAAAATCCTGTAATAAGTTATCTATATCAAGTTATTTAAGTTATCTATATGACATTAATTCTATATCTGTTAAGGTTTAAGAAAGGGATAACGAAAAATATTTATAGGTATTTAAATGAATAAAAATTATTAATTTTTATATTTAAAATTTTTTTAAAATAAGTGCATAAAAACTGAAATTTTTAAAAATAAGTGCATTAAAATGAGAATGTTTTAAAAATAAGTGCATAAAAATTGGAATGTTTTAAAATAAGTGCATAAAAATCGGAATGTTTTAAAAATAAGCACAAAAAATTGGAATGTTTTAAAATAAGCACATAAAAATCGGAATGTTTTAAAAATAAGTGCATAAAAATGGAATGTTTTAAAAATAAGTGCATAAAAATTGGAATGTTTTAAAAATAAGCACACAAAAATCGGAATGTTTTAAAAATAAGTGCATAAAAATTAGAATGTTTTAAAATAAGTGCATAAAAATCGGAAATTTTTAAAAATAAGCACACACAAAAATCATGTTTTAAAAAGAAGTAAAAATAAGTAAAAAAAATTGGAATGTTTTAAAAAGAAGTAAATAAAAAAATTGGAATGTTTTAAAAAGAAGTAAATAAAAAAATTGGAATGCTTTAAAAGAAATAAATCAATTCATGTTAGGTTTCATATGCTCAGCGAGATGCAGCACTGATGTAAAACAATCACGTGATACATTGTGCAGTTTTAATTTGCCGTTTTATAGCCATTTTTGTAAAATCACTCGTCTTGAATAAAGTCTGGATTCAATATTTGAAAATACAAGAAACTTATAAATAAGTTCTAGAGGGCATAGTCATTAATTCAGAAAAAGCGAATTATATGGGAATAAATAAGTTTTCAAACCTATATTAAAAATAGAGACAGTTCTAATCATTTTCAAAATTCATGTAAAAGAAATACTAGTTAAATGTAATGCAATGTAGTTAATAATACTAGTAAATGTTCAGCAATGTATTATTATGAATATAAATTGCGTTTTTATAAAACTCCCAAAAATATTCAGAGTTTTTACCTTTGCTTTATTCTTTTATGCTAAGTGAGGATACTGTTTAGAATTTAATAGACTAGATTCACCATAGTTCAAAAATAAAAAATGGGTAAATTCGATTTACATAAATATTAAAAACTTTGAGACTCGTATGATAATATTTTAAAATTTTATTTTTTATGTAAAGATGTTTACTATCATTTATTGTAACAAGATAATTTTGTTTCAGAAATTGAATTTCTTGTAGGCAAAAAATAAATGCAAAAATTTTTTTTTATTCATTCAATTTACATAGAAATGGAATTTACATTCGTCATTTTCGATTAATCTAAATTTTTCGTAAGGGTAGATTTTAAAGAAAAAAACTGCTATAATATTTTATCCACTTTAAATCTTCAAAAAAAAAAAAAGCATACTTTTTATATAAATTATGTATAACAGACTTGCAGAACTTTTTTCAGACCCTTTTATAAGAAGATGTATGTACTTATCCATTTAATAGTTAATAATGATTTGCAAAATACTTGATGCATTTTTATTAAATCAATTATAATGAATTCATTAAATTGAATAATGCGTCTTTTAATCAGAATTTCATTTAAATTTAAATTAATATTATTAAAGGATTACTTTTTAATTTGGAATTCATATGAAATTCTATTAACTAGAATAATTTTAGAACTATAATACTAGACTAATAACTATAATACTAGCATAATTTAGTGTATATATATATATATATATATATATATATATATATATACGCTATGTATAACAGACATATCATTATATACAATACACTTTTTTTTTCAAGCCCTTTTATAGGAAGATCTACCTATCCATTTAATAGTTAACAAATTGCAAAATATTTTATGCATTTATAATAAATCAATTATAAAGACTTCGTTGAATTAAGTAATGGGTCTTTTAATCAGAATTTCATTTAAATTTTTACTATTATTATTAAAGGAGTACTTTTTATTTTGGGATTCATATGAAATATTATTTAATTAAAATAATTTTTAATATCATTAATAATTTAATGATATATCATGATATACAACAAATAATGAGAAATTGTATACATAAATATTTTCTTCAAAATCTGTGTATAAATACATTGAGGTTTGGTTTGTCAATCTACGGTCATTTTGTACACACTTTAGGGTAAGTAGACCGGGACCTACAGTTTAATGTGGATTCCGGACCACTCACAAACATCCATGCCAGGATTCGAAACTGAAGCCTGTGGAACCAGTCAGCCAGAGCGCTAGTCAGTTGGACATCAGGCCGCCACTGAGATATTAGATATTTTTAAGCTTAGAATTTGCATTTTAAATCATTTAAGTTTTAATAAAAGTTACAAAACTATGAAAATATTGGACGTTGAATGAAATATTGTACAATAGTCAATGAATATTGTATGAAAATATTATACAATAATCAATGACTAATATTTGCAAAAGTTAAACTTTAATTACTTTTAAATAAAACGGCTTCAGAATCGCAACACGTCAATAATCAAAACAAAATACAATAGTCAATACAGAAATCAAAGAACTGACAAGAAATAAACTAGAAACATGATTATTTTGTTCTACAAAAATCACAACAGTATTCGCAACACGTAAATGATCATGTGCAGCAAAGACACGCAATAAAATTGTGTAACAAAACCATAACAACATTCACAATACAAAAACAGTGAAGCGCCTCACGTTCAATTTTCTATAGAAAATTTCATAGCAAAACCGGCCTTCACAGCTATACTCGGAAAAAAGATGAAACCGGTGGAAAGAGAGGTAATTAATATACGTCATTTACCTACATTAGCAGGTGAGTCATTTCCTAACCACGCAGGTTGGACATCCAATTCACGGTAACGGACGTCATTTTCATGATACAAGATAAAACTCTTCCGCGGAAACAGGACATTTTTACCGGAACAGTGCCGAAGTGATTTCCATTCATATGAATAGCTTTCAATAAAGTTATAGAAGAGGGTTATCACTAGGGTGTTAGTGCGCCCTGTCGTATTCCAGAGAAATATGTGTCCAGATATAAAAACTAATATAGTTACTCTTTTTCTTGTTAGCTTTCCCATTCAAAGACAGCTGTTAATATAAATAACAAATCTTTCCGATTGGTTTTTTTCCTTCTTTTATTCACAGAAAAAGTGATTTCCATTCATATGAGTAGTTTTTAATAAAGTTATAGAAGAGTGGTTCTCACCAAGGTGCACTGGTGCATTCTGTTGTATTATATGGAGAAATATGTGTCCATGTATAAAAATAAATATAATTTCTTTTTTTTTTTGTGTTAGTTTTCCCGTTCAAAGACGGCTTTTTTTTTTAAATAGCAAACCTTTCTGATTACTTTTTTCTTTCTTGCTTTTATTAACAGAAAAAATTGACAAACAGCAATAATGCGCCAGAGGATTCTAAGAAACTAAGAGCGGTAACTTCCATGGTTGGCTATTAGAAGCGTTAGCATCTATGTGATTTTTAATTTAAAAAAAAATTCCATTGCAGCCTAATAGACTCTGCCGTCTTTAAATTGTACTTTATGGAACATTAATTGATGATTAAACATTAGGAATTGTTTCTTGAAACGTTTTGAATTTCTGCAAATATAAAAATGCATGTCAATATCTAAAAAAAGCTTTTAAAATTTTACTACAATTTTCAACGTCATATTTATGTGAATTAGGATTTTCAATCCCTAATTACAATGAAGTATTAAAAAGAGAGGAAATCTTTAATGTATTGACGAGGAAATGAGAGTTTGTCTTCTAAATATATGCTCAAACATTGAAGAAATCGTTAGGACACAAGAATAAATAAACTTGGGGTGGTTTTATTTCACTTTTTATTACATTATTATTATTTTTTTTTTTTTAATATTTGATTTAACTATTAACTATCTCAGAAATTTGTATATAGTACTGCTACTCTTTCTTATAGCAATTTAAATGGGCCCAGACTACAAAAAGTTTGAGAACCGTTATTATAGAAGTAAAAGGCTCTTTGTGAGTAACAACATCTTTTTTTTTTTTTTTTTTTTTTTCGCAATATGAAATACATTGTTTCGTGCAATATTTATAGCGATAAACAGGAGAAATCCTATTTGTTACTTTATCGTTGTAACAATAATCGAAAATATTGCGTTTAAATTTCTTTTTCTAGTGATTCCCGCTTAACATTCAACTAAGTAGTAATAATAGTAACAAGGTAATTGTTTAAGAAATCGAAATAGCGGTTATTTATTATACATTATGCTTATATTATGTAATACAATATTATAATATTACATACTTATATTATTATATTATACATACTTTATTATATATACATTATGCTTATATTGTACTGTCCCCTCTACTGGGAAAGTTTCTTGTTTATTAAATTCAAGGGATTTTCCTCAATAGAGAACGTTTTGTAAATGTTAACATAAAATTGCATCCTATTTTCCCCGCATCGGAGATAAAATATCGTCTATTCAGTAAACTATGGTCAAATTTATATAGCACATAATTTACGAAGTTTAACAGGCATTAATTCTGCGAAATTAAGACATTTTTGAAAATAAATTAAATTCAATCAACAATTCAAATTATAAATAATAAGTATTAGTGATTGAAGTTTAATAATTATTTCATCATTTACTAATATATTTCGAAATGTAGTTTATTTAATTTCCATCCAACAAATGAAAGGGTAATTGATTAATGAAATCTATAGAAAATTCCTGAAATAATGAAAAAAAGTAACGGCAACTTTTATATAGCAGATAATAAAATTGAAATAATCATGGATTCCTTTTAGTGAAACCAAAAGCACAAAAAAATTGTTTCTAAAACTTCTTCATTGGCGCAACAAACTCATGATGGGCCAAAGGCCGTCTGCCTAGTATTTTGAGACAGGAAATGTTTTTTTAACGGGGTAGTGAGGTCAGTCCTAAGCCCAACGCTTTACACACATATTAGACCGGGATCTACGGTTTAAAGTGGATTCCGAACCACTACAAACATCCATGCCACTGCCGGGAATGGAACCCGAAACCCGACGCACAGGGCGCTAGTCAATCGGCCATCATTTTTAAAATTATAATAAACAGAGAAATTAAGAATAGCAGTGATAAACTATTATAACGTATTTGAAAAAGAAGAAGAAAAAATTATCAAAAAAAAGAGGAGGGTAGTATGTAAGTGATTGCTTTGGATATGTATAAAACTAATTTTAAAACATTGCTACATCATCATCAATAGTACGACAGCCCAGAGTGAGCCAAGGCTTTCCTTTGAAGAGATTTTCTTCTATTCCTCTGGGTGACAATGGTCCTCTACTTCTTAACTAGTACACCAAAATCTTTTCAACTGCGTCTATCCATCGCAATTTGGGTCGTCCTCTTCCTCTCTGTGGCTTTGCCAAAACGAGTCTTTTACGGAGTTTAAATCATTCATTCTAAATACATGAGTAGCCCAGTTTAATCTATTGATCTTAATGAATTTTATAATATCTGGGTCTTTATAGCATTTACAAATTTCTACATTGTCCCGCTTTCTCTAACAATCACTTTCCCTAACACCTCCAAGAATAGCCTTTAAAATCTTTCTCTCAAATATACCGAAATGGGCCTCATCAAATAAAACATGGCTTACTTCACGAAATAAAATTCCTGTGTATGCGATTATATGGTAAATCTCACGATTAACTGGAATTATTTTTATTAATACTTCATCAACACATTTGAAATGATAAAATGTCTGGAGATATATTATAAAAATGAAGATAAACAGATTTCACGTCATTTACATTCTGAGTAATCATACGATCCATGAAATCTGCTACGCTTCGATAGCACATAATGAGAAGGAAGATGAACGGTTCAATATGGTTGTCTACTTTTTTTTTAGATATTTAATTACCGCTTGAGGAGTTTCTGGCTATCAATCGTTCATCAAAGCGATCACTGAGTAACTAACTCCACTCGGTAATGGATGGGCTGTTCAAGGAGAAGAAAGATTTCATTAATCAGGCTCTAAGAAGGAAGGCTTTTTAAGTACTTAAAAGAAAAACATTGTGATGCAATTAAAAGAATAAACAAAGGCAACGAGAGAATATTATTTTAAAAAATCTTTGGTATGCTGCAGCTAGTTAAGTTTAAGAATAATTAAAAATTTAACGGTTAACGTTATTTAATTACAGTTATTAACATTAAATAAACATCTAATAAAATTTTTTTATATCTTTTCAGAGAATAAGTCTTCAGGTAAAAATGATAATATAATTATGGTGTAAAACATCCTAAATAAAAATTAGTGAAAATTTCAAAGAATTATTTACATAACTGATATATACGTTTCATATTTGTTAGTCGGAAAAGAATGCATTATAGTATAACTGTTTTACAAAATACATTAGATAATAACAGTTAAACTTGTTTTTGCGCGGGGTATAAGGACACCATGAAAGAACTCGTATAAAAAAAAATATTTTGAAACTTCATGAGTAGCTGTAAAATATATTGTTTACAACTTATTAAAATTTTTTTTTTTTTATGTGGTAAATAAGGACCGTATAAAAATAATCCCAGCTTGAATATATATGCAAATTAAAACCTAATGATGTAGTACTACCACGCATCTAATAATTTCGGGGGCAAGGGATGATATATCAGGTTGGCCATCTGTTGGATTTTCTTTTTTAATGTGCATGTTATTTTGACATCCATCTGTTTTTTTTTTTTGAATAACATTTTTTAATTAATTTTTATTCATAATATGTATTTGATGAAATTTTTTTGTATACTCAACAAAAACAAAAAAAAAAAAATCACAGAAAAAAGGACCGCATAAAAACAAGTTTGATTATATCAGGGGAAAATGTGTCGTGATAAAAGAAAAAAAAATAGCATAAATTTAAAATAATAAATTAATTTTCATAATTAAGAATAAATTAAATTAATATAAATTAAAAATATTAACTAGCTTAAATTAAAATAAATTAATTTTAAACACACTTTATCTAAATGTTTAACTTTATATAATTTATCGTTAAATTACAAACGGCATGATTAACTCGATTTTATTCATAAATTCGTTCATAAAAGTTATTAATAATTAAATCTTGTTCGAGATTTTAATACCTATATTTTTTTTTATATAATTCAATATTTCTTTGCGTTTACAGTAACGGCAAGCTTTAACAACTTTTAATTTACATTTCTTAAATTACATATTAGGTCTCATCCAATAATTTCTACAGAAAATATTTCATGAAACAAATTACTCGTTTATTTAATTGACTTATAATAGTGAAAAACGCAACAATTTAGCAAACAACGCAATTTATTCTTTTCTAATCTAAAAAATGATGTTACACATACCCAAGTTGACTCTTCCATATTTAGTCAATCCAATACTTGAAGTACTTCATGAAAATGGGTTCAAATTTTATTTATTTAAAATGAAGGGAGGAAAGAAAAAAAAAGTACACATAAAAATCCTACAGAAAGAATAAAAGAATGGGGAAAAGGAGACCAGCAATCGTTTTTTATTTTTGCACAATCATTAATATCAACGTCATCGATCGAGTCTCGGTTTTCATTGGCCGAGAGATTGATGACGAAACAGAATAAGAGGGGGAAGGAAAACAATCGGAACAACGCAAGTAATAGCATACGGGTATTGTTATGAATAAATGAAGAAAAATAGAGAACTAAGATGCATTCGTATCCATGAGAGCCATTGATAGATATTGAGATCCTTGTTGAAAATGTATACGAAGCAATCTCCGCTTACAAAGATTATTATTCTTTGCAGAAACAAATACCCTACGTATCTTTTCTGATCATTAAACAAACATCTAAATGACCTTTCTAAATGATATGACAAGTGGAAAATTGCTCTTAATATTAACAAAACTGAAGCAGTCTTCCTCAGCAAGAATCAAAAATAAAAAAAAAACCGGTCATCTATCTCAAAAACCAACTTCTTCTGGAAATCAAAAAATAAAATATCTTTGATTTTATCTCCATAAAGTCTAAATTAGAATCTTCATTTTAACTATGTCAAATAAACACACACACACAAAAAACACAAAAAAAAAAACAATTAGAAAACATTTATCTGCTTATTGCCAGAAACTCAAGTATGAGTAGACATCTCTATCACCTCTCACACCTCTAATTATAATGCTAAAATCTTGAAAGCTTAACAAAATATGATCATTAGACAAATAACAAATGCCAACTGGTTCATGAGAAAAGATGATATTCAAGAGATCCATCTCCCTGCTACACCTCTCAAAAAGTACTGGAAAATTTTTTCAGAAATATTCTTCAATAATATCGACAACCGACATCTGGCCATTCAAGAGATCGAATAATATGAACAGCACTCTCTTAGTTTTAAAAGACCTTGGAATATTCTGCTGTAACCTACTTAAATTCAATTTTGAATTTAGATATTATTTTAATTCTCACCGATTCCCTTTAACTTCTGAGCATTGGCAATGTTTTCATTCTTTTATGTTTGTCACCACCGGTCCCTGACGGAGCCAGTGAACTCCAATAATCCAATACTCTTCAGTGAACTCCAATCAGTTGGCACCTTCATCATCATCAAATATTATTATCCTATGTATCACATGTATTCAACAACAGTTATTGTTATGTTAAAACTGGCAATTTATTCTAAGCTATTTATAGTCTATATTTAAAACTTTAAATATTATCATAACTAAATAACCAAATGTGAATTTAAAGAAAAAAAAATCTATCATGAAAAACATTCGTAACATATTGATGATTATATTCCAATTATTAATATTTGAAAGCAAACTTCGTAAAGAATCGAATAATTTGTGGCAGGAATATCAAAAAAAAAAAAAAATCAATAAAATATAAAAATCATGCGGCTAATCATTTTTGAGCTTGGTAACCACAAAGATCGAACTATATACCAGAACATTTGCTAATATCAAATTCGTTATTATATAAATTCTATATTTTTGATATAAACCTTATTATATCATAATATTTGTTTTCTATTACATTTAAAAGAAATAAAATATGTCAGATAATTTTGAATGAATGTGCGGCCAGAGGCTAAATTACAGTGAAGTACATGCGGCTGACGGTCGTCAAAAGTTCGTGAATCCATGTTTCCTAGAGTCATTAGAATTTAATAATGCGATTTATTCAGGTTTGTAAGATGATTAAAACAAAAAGTTTTGAAGACGCGCAGACAAAACATGTGGTAGCGATACAGTCGTTCATGCTAGCAAATCATTAGGCAGAAAGAAGGAATTGCAAGCTAAGCGCAAGAAAAAAACTCAACTGGAGACTAAATAAAATATGTGGGACGCTTCTGGTGTCTTCAGACATTTATTTATCTATAAACATAGGCAATAGCGGAACTAAACTTGTCATTGAAATTTTAAGTGAACACTAAATGCATTTCAAGCGAGTTTTTTAATTCATATATCATATCATATCATATAGTACAGTTTCAATAATCCAAGGAATCCCCTTTAATTTTCATTTTACATTGTACGTTTTCAAAACTTTTTTTTACATAGAACAAAGGTATTTTTTCCCCTTATAATTTTCTCTTTTATGTTTTTATCTGATACGTAGATTCACGGTCTAATTAGCCTAAAGTGTGCACAAAATGACCGCATGACGACAAACCAAATCAACAAGCTACGTCGATTTGGATTAAAACTAAAATTTTTGGACGTAAAAATAATGGAAATTGATGAAGTTAAAGATTCAAACGCTGAACAGGAAAATATCATATAGCCTAGAAATGGATAGGCACCAGTTGTTCATCATCAGTTGCTGCCCTTCGCAACATAGCTCAGCAACGAGGTATTTTACCAGTGAAAGTACAGGTTGTTTTATATTGAGTAGGGCAAAAGAAAGCATATATTTGAACGCTGTAATTTCTTTGTTTTGATAAATCAAATTTATAGTGAAACAATAGTTATCCAGGTTTCTATAGATGTTCTATGTGACCACTGCAGTGACACGACAAATGTGATATTCAAGTTCTACTAGTGATAGAAAATCCTGTGTTAATGATTCACTTCAGAGCACTTCAGTTATTCACTAACACTTCAGTTGCTGTAAGTCTTGGGGAAATGGAGGCACTAACACTTTGCCTTCAACAAAACCCCCCATAAGAAAATTCACAAGGGGTGAGATTTGGGGATCTCGGTGACCAATAAAGCAATGGCATATCATTTGATCCATCACGGCTAATCCAGCGGTGGAGTAGACTTTCGTTCTGGTACTGACGTACCTTTTTATGCCAATGTGGGGGAGCATCTTCTTACTGCAGAATGAAGCCAGGAACTGCTTCCTCCAACTGAGGGAACAACCACTCCGATAACACATCTTCCTATATGCATCCGATAATCCATTTTTCCACAAACAAAAATGCACCAAAACCACCACTGTTGAAAATTGCGCAGGATTCACCTTTGGAGAATCACGCTGATGTTCCATTATACCATATGGATTTTCTGTGTCCCAAAATCGTAAATTACAGCGATTAACTTGGCCAGAAACGTGAAAAGTGACTTCAGACTTAAACAGAAGTCTGTTCGAAACCAAGTACCTCCAGCTTATCTTGCAAACTCTCACAGAAAACTTTACACAACGGTTTTTCGTAGGGTTTTAATGTCTACACCATCTGAAAGGTGTATGTCCATAGACGTTTCAGTAACACACACCACACAGATACATGAAGTACATTGACTTCAGAACTCGTACAAAGCGGAGATTTTGTGTGACTTCGTAAAAACATGTCACAAATTTTTTCAACCAATTGAGTTTGGTTGCTGTTTGTCCTGGGCTAGCTTTCTTGCGCAAGCAAACAGGGTTCTGAAACTGTTCCACCCACCATTTGATGTTGTGACGATGCGGTGGTTCTTTACCAAAACTAACTCAAAAGGTTTAACTTATTTATCTGATAACAAATATAAAAATTCTGCAATTCGAAATAGTTTCACAAAAAAGAAATCTTAAATATAATAAACGCTGTCGACTTACGACCACAAGCCGACCAAAAGCCAAATTGCATAATTAAACATTCTCCAATTTTTTTTTTGTATTAAATGGTAAAGAAATTACGAAACTCCACGAAAACTCTAAATCTAGAAATCAATATTATCAATATATAGGGTCCATAAATTATTGGACCTATTTCAACTTCAAAGTAGGAAATAAAAAGAAAAAATAAATTGGATAATATATTTTACTAAATGAGGTCATATAGTTTGATTTCATCCCCAATAGCTTTTTGATAGTTGGCATTGGGGAGAAAAAAAGAATATTTTCCCAATACCATGGTAATAGCGGCGTCTAGCTAATGTACAGAAAAAGCTACGTATGTCGTGGGTTAGCTAAATTTAAACCATTATTAATAAATATATCGGTTAAAATACGATCAACCTTTTTCAAATTTAAAAAAAAAAATGCACTTAATCGTTGGATCCAATAAAGTTTCCAACTATTATAACTTTTGATAATTTATATAGTATAGTATGATTATTTTTTCTACTGTAGGCTGTTTAAATATTGTGTATACAACGCTCCTGCAATGTGTTTACATAAAGAATGCCAGCTAAATATTATTGCATTATAAATCTCGAAATGTAGAATGGTTGGTGTATACTTAGTAATATTTATTAACGACGTATTTACGATAAACAGCCACATACAAAATTTTCTTTTAAAGTATTAAGTATGTTTTAATTTAATCCATTAGAGACGAAAATCTTTTTCGCTTGAAAATAAAATTTCATTGTAAAAAAATTTCATTTTCGTAGGGTTTTAATGTCTACACCTATAGAAAATTAAAAGCAAAAGGGAGCAAAACTGAAAAAAAAAAAAAATATATGCGATTTACAGATATTTAAAAACAAAATTTTAAAAATCATTTTTCAAAAATTTTATGCAAAGGCACGTTAACATTTTTTCACGTAGTTATAATGTGGGGGCGGGCCTGATGACCGAGTGACTAGCCCTATGACGCTCGCTGCCACAGGTTTCGGGTTAGAATCCCGGCGGTGCCATGGATGCTTGTAGTGGTTCCGAATCCACTTTAAGCAGTAGGTCCTGGTCTAACATGACTGTAGAACATTGGGCGTATGGTTGACTATCTTACCAAGTAAAAAGAAAACATTTCCTGTCTCCAAATCTGTTAGCAGGCAGCAGACTGCCTTGGCCCACCACGGACTATTGCGCCAATGATGGTGATGATGGGTTATAATGGGGTATAATAAAAAAAGAATATCTTCATAAACTTTTTCGGTTTTCACTACCATTTATGAGAATGACTTAGAAATAAAGAAAAAAAAATCGACAGAATCGTCTAAAATTAAGTAACAATACATATTTAATTGAAAAATAAGTTTGTTAGATAAAATTTTTTATGCTAACTAATTTTGAAAAGAAATTAAGGTTCAAACACATCCCTAATATACTAATATAAGTTCTAATAAACTATATATATATATATATTTCTTTCAAATTCTTCTGAATTTTGTCATTTCTATACCAATGAAAAAAATTTTTAATCTCAAATTAAATAAAAACATTTTGCAAGAATTTTGAAACGAAAACTGCAGAAATCAAGATTATGTAGGGGGATAAACAAAAGACTTATCAAGGATTAGTCATACCATTAAAAGAAAATTACACTTTCTTTCCCAAAACTATAAAAAAAAAAAAAAAATAGTTTGTCTCTCCATTAGAAAATCACGTCGCAGTAATCAAAATTCTGAGCTTTTTGCAACTCATTCCGGAAAGAACTTAAATTCTCGTTACAAAAAAATCGATGAAGCAACACAAATGCACCGCATGGGCACGTGCTTCAAAAATAAGATACCCGATTTTCCATTACATGATGAGATTACTACCATTATCATTTTAATTCGCGGGGATGGGGAAAAGTATAATCAGGAAATTACTCTTTCACAGAAAAACTGTAACGAAATTTCCAAAGATAGAAAACATTAAGCCTTATCTCATAAATTTCAGAGCGTTTATTTGAATCCTGGTTCTTAAATTTTAATCCTGATTAGTTCATTTTGTAAAGGAATTTTTAAGGAATTAAAAGTTAAAAGTTATTTTTTAGAATAGTTTGTATTTTTTTTTGTTAACTTGATAGTTCCGTTTACAAAAAGAGAAAAAAAAATGCAACTTAATTCTTCAATCAACATGACTTGATAGTCCAATGATAATGTGTTTAGCTAGTGTACAGAAGAATTCAGGTTCGAACTCTTGCAAGAAAAAAATTCACTGCAGTTACTACTTTCAAAAAAGGTAAATTCGATATTGATTGTGACAGTGTGTTTCAGCATCATTATAAAAGTCAAGCTGCCTGGAGAGAGTTTTCTATATTTTCGACAATAAGGCATGTATATATTTTCTACATGAGGCAGAACAATATTTTTCCCTATAGGTAATGTCCTTCATTCATTACTCGTTTGTGGATTGTTCAAGGTACGAGTATGTAAATATAATTGACAACAAGTCTATAACAAAAGTCCATGGTAAATATAATCTAAAGTATATACTATACTTTATGCCATAGACTTTAGATACTGTATACTATACTTTACACTGAAGTGACAAAAGTCAAATACCTCTTAATATCGTGTCAACCTCCTTTCGCCCGGCGAAGTGCAGCAACTCGACGTGGCATGGACTCAACAAGTCGTTGGAAGTCTTCTTGAAGGGAATATTGAGCCATGCTGTCTCGATAGACGTCCATAATTGTGAAAGCGTTGATGGTGCAGGATTTGGGACGAACAGACCTGATGATGTCCCATAAATGCTCGATGGGATTTCATGTCCCAAACTATGGCCAGATCATTCGTTGGAATTAAGAAAATCACAAACCAATCTAAAGTTGTGGCATATTGTCATCCATAAAAATCCCATCGTTGAGTTAAATGCACCGCTGAAGTCCATGAATAGCTGCAAGTGATCTCCAAGTAGCTGAACATACATTTTCAGTCAATGTTCGGTCCAGTCGCACCAGAGGACCAAGTCCATGCCATGAAAAACAACCCACACCATTACGGAGCCAAGCAGCTTGAACAGTGCCTATTGAAGTTTGGGTCCATTTGAATTCGTGGGGTCTGCGCCACATTCGAACCCTACCATCAGCTCTTTTGTCAACTGAAATCGTGACTCATCGGACCAGGCCACGGTTTTCCATTCATCTAGGGACCAACCGATATGCTCACGTACACGAGAGTCGCTTTTGTTTGCGATGTCGTTCTGTCAGTAAAGGCACTATCGGTCTTTGCTGGAATAGCCTAAGAAAGCCAAATTTCTCCGCACAGTTCTAACAGACAAGTCCCTTGTAATTGATTTCTGCGGTTATTTGACGCAGTGTTGCTTGTCTGTTAGAATTTCAAACTCTTTGCAGACGTCGCCGGTCTCGGTCGTTATTGATTGTGACAGGCGGTCGACCACTGCGCTGTCCATGGTGGGATGTTGTGCCTGAAATTTCATACTTTCGGCACACTAAGACAGTAGATCTGGGAATGTTGAATTCCCTAACGATTTCCGAAATGGCATGACCCATGCGTCTAGCTCCAACTAACATTCCGCGTTCAAAGTCTGTTAAATAATCACGTCAAAACCTCTTCACATGAATAACAACAGAAAAAAAGCTCCGAAAATGCATTTATACCTGTTCTACGCGATGCTACTGCCATCTGAAAATTTGCATATTGCTATCCCATGACTTTTGTCACTTCAGTGTATACTATAATATAATCTAAAGTACAATCTAAAGTATAGCATAGTAAAATCAAAAAGTATATCTAAAGTTTTTCTATATTCTACCCATCAGTCTATAACAAAAGAAAATTAAATCTAACCAAATGACATTCAGTTCAAATGATATGATTTTGATAAAATACGCTTAAGATTTCATGCGATTCTATTAACAGTAGCAAAAATACTGAAGAAGTATTTCAAATTGAAAATGTTAACAAGTCTCAGAGAACATAACAAGCGGATATCTCTTTTTTAAAACTTCTCACGCCGAAAATGTTATACTCTGGCGCTCGGTGCCACAGGTTTTGATTCGAGTCTAGGCGGTGCCATGAATGTTTGTAGTGGTTCGGAAGCCACTTTAAACCGCAGATCTCTGTCTAATATGACTGTAGAGCGTTAAGCTTAAGGTTGACAACTCTACAAAACCCATAAAAAAGGAAACTCCTGTCTCGAAATCTGCCACTAGGCCAACAGCGTTGGCCTGCCATGGAACAGCAAATTTCGTTTTTAATATATATATGTATAGTGCTAGTGCTAATACGCGCTTGCATGGTCATTGAGAAAACAGATTTTACATTTCTTTTTATAAGTGAACATCAATTTAAAAACCTGTATATAATTCGTTCATATATTTGTGAAAACTAAAATTGTTGAATTGTTTTTTTAAATCACATGTATCAAATTTTTAGATACTCTATTATTTTTTTTGCCCTTGTAAAATGTCAAGGTGAAAAAAAAAAAAAAAACCACGAAAATGTGAAGATATTCAAGTTTTCCTTAAATATACGTTGTACTGTACAAATTCCTCGTTCTGGCGTTCGGTGCGACAGGTTTGGGGTTCGAGTCCCAGCGATATCATAGATGCTTGTTCGGAACCCACTTGAAACCGTAGGTCCCCGGTCTAATATAACTATCGAGCGTTGGACGTAGGGCTGATAACCTTACCTCATAAAAAGAAAACTCCTGTCTGGAAATCTGCCAGTAGGCAGACGGCCTTGCTCATTATGCGGCTGTAGCGCCAATGAAGAAGAATGAGATGTTATAAGTTGGGTGTGGGGAAAAAAGAAAAAAACCCTTTTTCCCTAAAAGTATTTAATTTATTTTTGAATGCTTTAATGAAGGAAGATAACTATAGAAATTATTAAAATAAGAGAACCCTTTTTAACAAAAATATGCTTTCCCTCTGTAAACTCATAGTTCTATTCCATGTTTTAGTTATTCATTTTATTATATGTAACTATTACATATTTATACGTCTATGTTGTAATGCATATACACAGATTTCACTAACTAAAAAAGATATAGAAGATAGTAGTTAAAAATTAAACAGAAATTCCACATTATTTTCTTTGCACTTAAAATAAAACTTGGTTTTGCTAAAATGAAATCACTAAAAAAGCATACATTTTTTAACAAAGGGATGAAGAACATGCCAATCGAAAACTCCGAGGTACTTAAAAACTGAAGTCATTTTTCCCGAGAACTTTACCCATTCTTAAACTCTTCTCGAGTACTTTCAGATTCTTAATTAGTTAAGTTCATTTAGTTTTCAAGAGAGCGAAGTAGCATTGAGTGGGGAATCGGAAATGAACGTTATCTCACGTAATAGGTTAAGTGCAGAGACACGGGAAAGTTAAAAAAAAGAAGAAGAATTGCACCTGACATTATGACATAATAAAAGGATAGGATATTGAAATTAATTTTCTTTCGACAGATATTTAAACTTTTAAAACGAGTGGTTATAAATATGACTTATTTGAAATGCCAAGAGAAAAAAATTCCAATTCATGCAATTTTCGTTTAAATCTTTTCCAAAACATGAACGAAATTGATAATATTTGCAACGCATAATATACAGGAAACATCAAAAAATAGGATGCAATGTTTTCATTCATATTAACAAGAAAATGATGGATGCTTCCACACTTGCTTTGATTAAATGATTCAACAAACTGTATAATTAATAAACTAATTCAATGCCACTGCATAATTATGTTGTGTTTTTAAGAAATTCTGAATGAATGACACAGTGTAGTGTTGTGGGTTGTGCAGTTGGATTGTAACTGGGTTGAGAAACTTGAGGCACAGGTTGGAGAACTCACAGCTTTATTGACACACGCACAGACAATTAGAGATGTACAACATTTAAGGACATATAATTATAGATTCATGGAAGGACTCCACTTCTAATCCGAAAACTCGATGCTCAGGTTTGCGTGGAATATATAGCCTCCGGGTGAGAGTCTGCAGGCTAATTTATACGTACTATAGGTAGCGTTAAAAAAATTCCCTCTCGGGATGAGAAACTGTAAACTAAATGTTTCTCAACAGAAAATCGTGATTAAACGTTAAAATTAAACGTTTCTTAGCGGTAACGCCGGTTACGCTGTACATCCTCTTGGGTGAGAGTCTCGAGGCTTACTGACTATTTCCCATGAACGCCACAAGGGGCGCTATTGCAGTGCGTAGGTATGTACATCATTTGGTTTGTACATCTACGGTCATTTTTGTACACCCTTTTTGGCTAATTAGACTGGGACCTACAGTTTAACATGGATTCCGAACCACTAACAAACGTCCATGCCACCGTCACGATTCGAACCTGAAGCCTGTGGTACCAAAAGGCCAGAATGCTAGTCAATTGGCCATCAGGCCACAGCAGTGCGTAGGAGGAAGCACGTTTGCAACAGTAATTTAAGTGGATCATTCTATAACATAGATAAATTAAAGAAAATTACACTTTTATGTTTTTCACAAGCATTTTTCCGATAAATGACTGGAAATCAATATAAGACCAATTTTTTTTTTTTCTAATATACAAAATGATATATTACATATTTTATTTCCTTAGCTGCTTTAGATAAGTCCACGAATAATTTATCAACTAAATTTTCAAAACTGTGCAAAAATAAAATATATTTTTAACAGACTTTATTTCAAAATTGGAAACAGGAGAAATATGACATCCGACTTCATTCATTTTGTCAATAACTGAGGCAGAAGGAAAAAAAAAATAAAGGTAAAGCGGTTTAACCTTTTGTAGCACTCCGCCGAAATTCATAATACAAGATTTACTGAAGTGTGGATGAAGGTTCAGACAGGGCAGATCTCCTGGAAACAGAACGAAAATCGATTTTTGATAGAAGAAAAAAAAAGATGGTCCATGACATCCCCAGTCACTTAAGTCTCCTTTTTCCTGCTAAAAGGATAGGGAAGGATATTAAGTCCTGGAGGAAAGAGGAAAGCTTTGGCGTCAGGGGATAAAGTAGAAGGGAAACTCCGGTGAGAGAAACTTAATTTGTAGACAATCAAACTCCCGTGGATGGACGAGATGAGGAAGAGTGACCGTTGCTCTTAAGATGACAGGAGCAATTCTTCTGGAAACGAACCGCTTGACAAAAGATAAATAAAGCTAGCCCTATTTGAAAATATATATTTAAGCAGCCCGATCCAAGATTACCAAAGTCTTTTCAAAACAATTGTTAAACATTTTTTATGGATCAGCTTTTATTTTCCCTTCTGTTAATTTCAGATTTGAAAAAAAATCTTCTATCAAATTTGCAAATCAAAATGGAAATAACTGCATAATGACAAAAAAAAATTTTTTTTTCTGACACTTAACAAAAATTATATGTATTGCATTTATTCTACCCAAATTAAAATTATTACAAAAGGAAAAAAAAATTCCTTTTTAGTGATTGCTGCTGAAATTAATTTTTGATTAATTTGAATTTCGATTAAGTATCTAAGTGATCATGAAATTGAATTTTAAATTAAAACATGCAATTTCACATTTACGAATTGACAATATAGGGCCCTGCTGGCCGAGTGACTAGCGCTCTGGAGCTCGGTGCCACAGATTTCGGGTTAGAGTCCCGGCGGTGCCATGGATGTTTGCGGTGTGTGTATGGTGTAGACATTGTGTATGGTGTGCGTGTATGCATTGTGTACTGAGCGGTGTGTGTATGATGCAGATTCGAATCACGGCACTGCCGTGGTTCGGAATCCACTTTAACCACTTAACCACCATCCTTCCTTTTTTTTTTTGGCTGGAGCTGAGTTGCCCAATATAGTTTGAGAATAATGTGGGTGAGAGAACTGACTGGGCTCTGTGACGCTCTACAATCATATTAGATCGGAATCTACCGTTTAAGGTGTATTTTGAACCACTACAAACACCCATGGCTCTTCCGGGACTGGAACCCGAAACGGTACCGAGCGCCAGACCTCATCCATTCAGGCCCCAAGATCTAATATGACTGTAGAACGTTGGGCGTTTAGCTGACAACCCTACCCGTAAAAAGTAAACATCCCCTGTCTTGAAGTCTGCTATAAGCAGACAGCCTTTATCCATCATGGGGCTAATGAAAAAAATTGGCAATATATTCATGCAATGTAAAATGTCTGCACGAATTATAATATCGCACGAAGCTTAATAATTATACTATCCGTTAAAAATAATTGTATACTATCATTAAATGTAAGTGATAAATTAATATTGCATACCGGCAAAATCGCAGAATAGGGGCCGCTGGGATTTGGCGTCAAAAAATTCGTTTCTCCAAAGCGCACCAAGAAAAGGGGTTGCTATTGTAATTTAGGTGAGGTGCAGACAGTACAAGAAATCCGGATTACTACAATTGGCGACTTACCGGCCCCAATTTTTGAAATTTGGCTTGTATTCCTACATAAAAATATTAAATAACCCAAAAAGTAAACGAAATGTAAATGTAAAAGAGATTTTCTGTGCCCTGTATTTTAATGATAATCTCAAAAATCCTAATACATATATATATATATATATATATACATCGAACAAGACACCAATTTAAGATTACTAAACATTATTTAATAGGTTACATAAAGATAAATGTCTTTACACCAAAAGACAAAAAGCTTTAGACCAAATATGCAATGCCCCAAATAAGATACGCGATAGTTTCGGACAATGTATAGAAGTTTTAAGGCACAGGAATTCCAATGGAGAAATATTAATCGGCTTTGCGTCTGTAATCGTTCCGGACAGTTTGGCATCTAATGAAGGCGTCATTTGATTTTAATTTGAGTGCCGTGCGTGAATAATTCATTTACACACTTGATTTAAAGCGCATCTTGGATAATTTAATACATTGTTAATCATGGCTGGCTTCGAAATAATGAAATTTGTCGGATGAAATGTTAGGGTCAGCTGAACAGGAAGATTGAGGAGCCTAAATAGATTAAGAATTGGTTCTCGCAGTACTTGAACAATTATATTTCACTCTTCTGTAATTCTTATTACGTACCTCTATTTAATACGATTAATGAAACAAACATCGATTAGGCTATACTGTTATTTATATATTACAACAGCAATTAATATAAAAATGTAAATAAAATGCTGAAAATTATTAGAGCAATATAATATAACAAACACTGAAATCCGCTCACGAATTACAATTCATGATGTGTGAATATACTTAGCTAGACAAATACATATTGGAGTATACCAATGTTCAATACTCCAAATATTTTATGAAGCAATTGGTCAGAATACTACATAAACTATCAAATTCAATAGCCAAATCAAATTAGCCAAGGTAATATACCGAAGTTTGATAACTCTAAAACTTCATTAAGAAGCAATTGGTCCAAAAAAGAAGAACAACACAAAAACACACCTACGAGAAGCACAACCAAATTCAATAACCAAGGGGATTATACTAATTAATGTTAGATAACTCTAAAACTCCATGAACAAAGGAATTGTTCAAATACTACTTGCACTTACCCAATTCAATCAGCGTTTATTTTAAATAAATTTTTTGAAATGAAGTTTCTCGTATTGCGCGAGGTTTGGTGTGTCGCTCCATGTTCATTTTGTGTACACGAAGGCTAATTAGACCGGAACCTTCAACCCTTCAGGTATTCGAACACCACACCTGTGGTACCGAGCGCCAAAGCCACATGACTATCAGGTCCCCTGTGTTTCGACAGGAGAATAATATGTTTTAAAATAATAACTTTATTTATTTATTTATTTTTTGCTTTTATTGCTTCAGACAACATCATGTTCACATAACATAAAAAGACAAATCGAAAATTTGTAAATCCGACTTTCAATACAATAATATTACAATCAGGATAAAATAACAGTCATATTTTGATAAAAAATAAAAGTCTACTAGATATTTTTCAATAATGTTTATTGCCGGCCCATGATTGTAAGCGCAAAGTTATTATATTAACAGATAATCGGCAATCCGGCGTTTTTCAACGGCTTTAAAAAATATTTCATTTCTTAAAATTTTGCCGAGAAGAAATAAAAATAAATACAAGATTCAAATGAAATCATAAAAGAAATTTTTAATATATTATATAATATTAATCTATGTTTTATAAAATTATAAATATTAATTGTTTAGAAATAACTGTTTTATTATAAAAGCTATGGATTTGCTTCAATTAAAAAAGAACAGATTAAAAATTTTTCGTGATTTTTGTTTACCTACGAATCAAAATGTTGGAATGAGAGAGTGAGAATAACAGTCTAAGTATTAGTTTTATTTTTCATTATAAGAAATGCCACTATAGTACCATTCCTCTCTCACTTTATTAGTGATTAAAAATCAATTCATCCGAGAAAACCAAAATTAAATTTTTATAAATTAAACATATTAAAACTAGTAACACTTACATAAAAATTTCATTTTCGAATTCCAGCAACCTTTTACAAATATGCTTTTACATTTTGAATCATAACTAACATATTTCCAATCAGTGGAGATGTTCATTCCTTCGCGAATGAAACTAACTTTTAAAAAATTTAGTTTCTTTAGAAATAAGAAGTCACAAGTATAAAAAGTCTTAGTAGTAGTAGTAATCAAAAGTATGTCTTTCATAAAGACATCTTAACAAACACCATACAAGAAGAAATCACCACTCAATCCACACAATACAATAAGGCTAATCTATCTTAGATATATCTGTGTTCTCCTAGGACAATTAGCATCATTAAAAGTTAGGAATGACGCTACATCCATAAAGTTCTAAGCAAGAACAAAACAATAATTGAATGAAGCAGGACAAGACAGTGGAAGAGAAAACATTCCATTGTTTTTTGTCAACCTTGAGAGGATAAGAGCGGAAGTCTTCCCGTTGGCACACTGTTCATGACATACTTTTCGCACCGAGTACACCACCCACGCGGACAGTTGAATGAACCGTGCTTCCGTACCCAACACTGGGTGGGTTCGAAGGCATGATCAGTGGGTAGCGAAACGATAAGCGTTTCCTTATAACGTAAGCTCGACGGTACTATTTGTCATCCACCCATATCATTTAAGAATATCCATCTATAGATATATTCGTTTTGTTTGCATTATCGACATAGCTCACAGGGTTTGGCAATTATATCTAGAGAGCAATATTTGTTTGCATCATCGACATGGCTCACAGGATTTGGTAATCATATCTAGAGAGCAATATTTATTTTAATTATCGACGTAGCTCACAGGATTTGGTAATCATATCTAGAGAGCAATATTTGTTTGCATCATCGACGTAGCTCACAGGATTTGGTAATCATATCTAGAGAGCAATATTTGTTTGCATCATCGACGTAGCTCACAGGATTTGGTAATCATATCTAGAGAGCAATATTTGTTTGCATCATCGACGTAGCTTACAGGATTTGGACAGGACATATCTAGAGAGCAATATTTGTTTGAATTATCGACATAGCTCACAGGTTATGGCAATTATATCTACAGAGCAATATTTGTCTGCATTATCGACGTAGCTTTGGTAATCACTAGGGTTTTGGCATCAATCTCATATCTATCTACAGAGCAATATTTGTTTGCATTATCGACATAGCTCACAGGGTTTGGCAATTATATCTAGAGAGCAATATTTGAATTATCGACATAGCTCACAGGGTTTGGCAATAACATCTAGAGAGCAATATTTCTTACAGGAGAATAGTCAAGGTGTATCGTCTCTCCCTCTCAAATTAGTAATTTTTGTGACATTCAATTTATTGGTATATAAAGTTTCCTGATGTAAATCAATAAACCAAGATAATAAAAAACAATGGAGTCTTGTAAAAATTGGACAACAGTTAAAAAGAGACGTTTACATTTCAAATGTCTTTATAACCATTCAGCGAAACGGAATATTTCTTAACAATTAATAATGAAAACATTAAAAAAAAAGGATATTGGAGAATAAATCGCGCCAGCTGAACTTGGAAAGCGAAACCGCACAGCTGCGCAAATGCAACGTTTTGAATATAAAACAAGTTTACAACTTGTACTTCCTGTATTGACAAAGTTTCCTATAGAAAGATGCAAGACCACGTTCAAAAAATTCATTTTTGTGTGTAATGTGTTTTGCGTTTGCCATTTTTGTTGTAACTAAGAAAAAAACCTGAATATATATAAAGTATCATAATATGAAGTAAATTGAATTAAGTAAGCGAATAGTGAAAAATTGAAACTTACCATAAAAAATATTTAATAATGTATTTATTATATTTTAAAAGATCTCATTAAACAGAAATGATGTTTTTAAAATCAAATTAACTACATATTACTATGAATGTTAATAAAAGAATATAAAATATAGCACTGCAAACAGCTGAATTTCAAAAGCTAATAATAGCTCTAATCAAGTTCTTAAAGAGATTAATAAATAAACAACTACCTTTAGTATAAGAACAAATGTCAGATATGAGTAAAAATATAATTTTATTCATACATTTTATTTAAATATATAAATGTTGTCCTGCCTTGAAAAAAAAAAAAAGGTATATATCATGGAATATGATTGCAGCGCCACCTACTGGGTCCAATTGTGAATTTAAACCATCCATGGACCACTCAAACACACACAAAAATTTCATCAAAATCGGTCCGGCCGTTAGGAGCAGTTCAGTGCAGAAGAATTATATATATAAGATTTAGAAAAGATTTCTCTTTAATTAATATATTAAATTAACAAATGTTAAACAAGTATTGAAATTGTAATAATAAAACACCACAATTGCATATAAGGCAATCATAAATGTGAATTACAGTTACTGCAAAAGATCACAACTAGTTCATTTTTAGCGAATAAAACAATCATACATCAATATTTCTATGACAGGGCCTGAATGACCGAGTGACCTAGCGCTCTGGTTTCGGGTTCGAGTCCCGGCGGTGCCATGGGTGTTTGTAGTGGTTCGGAATCCACTTTAAACGGTAGGTCCCGGTCCTAATAGGATCGTAGAGCGTTGCGGGGGCATTGTTACTCCACGTCCGTGGCATATCTTCAAGTTACACGCACCCCCTGGGTAGTGCAAAGTGAGTAACACCTGTGCAGAGCTGGCCCTAAGGCATCCAAGACCAAGCTGTCTAAGTTTTTTACCAACTGAATTAGAACTAAAATATATATATATATATTTCTATGACAAGATTACCTATCGTAGGATCACATAATGAATAAATGTCTTCATTATTTCCGCATAGCAAACCAAAATATGTATCGGAAAAGTAAAAATACCTGTTCTTGAAAATTAATAATTTATTTAAAAGTTTTAATAATTAACACAAATTTGCTAAAATTCATACCACAGTAAAACTAATAGAGATCACAATACTGTTGCCATTAACATTTAACGATATCTTTAAAAATCGTTCAATTATGAAGCTCGTGGCACAATGTTAGTTTAATAAATTTTATAGCAAAAATTTCTAAGTAACATTTGAAATAAAACATACACCGTTAGATAAAAACAGATGGGGTCTTGTGAAGTTAGACAGCAGTTAAAAAGAGACATTTATACTTCAAAATGTTTTTATAACCATTCCGCGAAACGGAATATTTCTTACCAATTAATAATGAAAACATTAAAAAAAAAAGATATTGGGAAAATAAATCACGACAGCTGAACTTGGAAAGCGAAACCGCACAGCTGCGCAAATGCAACGTTTTGAGTATAAAGCAACTTTACAACTAGAACTTCCTGTATTGGCAAAGTTTCCTATTGAAATAGAAAGACGCAATGCAGGCACATTAAGAAATAAATCACTTTTTTTTTTTTATTAAAGGTTTCACAAAATAGATGCCACAGTGTTTTTAAGGAAGAAATGTTAATTAAAAGATAATACAGAGTAAGGGTTTCGTTTGGGCATAATTTTGAAGCATTGTTTATACTTTTGGTGGTGATTTTGGTTTGTCGAACTACAAAATTTTTTTGCACACTTTAAGCTAATTAGACCGGGACTTCCAACCACTCAAACATCCATACCAGCGTCAGGATTCGAACTTAATCAAATTCTTGTGGTATCAAAGGTCAGATCGCTAGCTAATTGGCCATCAGGCTTCTATTTTGGTGGTGAAACTGCGCAATAGGAATTTACAGACGCAGCCTAATAAAATAAATAGTGAAAACAATAGTAATAAATAATAGTGAAAACATAAAATACGGACACCTTTAATTACTTTAGAATTATGTATGCCAACCCTACAAATTATTATTTTAATCCCTACCATTGCTGATAATTCATTTCAACTGTTTTGTCCAATATCTGTTTTAAATTGGAGGTAATAATTCAGGGCCTGATGGCCGAGTGACTGGCGCTCGATGCCACAGATTTCGAGTTCGAGTCTCGGTGGTAACGTGGATGTTTGTAGTGGTTCAGAATCCACTTTACACAATAGGTTCCGGTCTAATACCTGTTGGGCGTAGGGTTGGAAATCCTAACCGTAAAAAGAAAACATCTCTTGTCCCGAAATCTGTCAATAGGCAGACGGCCTTGGCCCACCGTGAAGCTGTTGAGCCAATAATTAAGAAGAATTTACTCTTAGAAATACATAATCCTCATGAAAAAACCTTCACGATACTGATTTTGAAGTTAAAATATTAATTAAAATTATTAAAAATAATACTGCAACTTTTGGACAAACACGAAAATATTTCATTGACCATCATAATAATAGCTGTAGTTTTAAAAGCAATTTTGATTGTTGTTTCAGCTAGTTAACTAAACATCCCCCCCATGGGATTATAAAGTCAAATTGTAAATGTATATCACCTACATACTTTCCAGCAAAAATAATTGAGATTATTACTATTAAAGTATGAATGTCCCATTTGTTTTTAATTTTATGCTGCTAACTTTACACACCTGGGCCTGCACATGAACTGGAAGTTAATAATTAAATAACCTACAATCAAATACAACATACAAAATAATAATTGCTTAAAACATATAAAGATTATTTTTACACAATGCAGCATAAAATAATTTTATACATTGCAATATAAGATCTCTTAACATATTTCTATATTTAAACGTGCGGAAGAACTAGTACAAAATCAAAAATTTGGTTCATTAATTATAAAAAACATTTTCATTATTTATTTTCCAAATGCATGACAGATTCAACAACAAAATGGTTTCTAATTTTCTATAAATGTTTTCAAACTTTTATCAATAAATAAATATCAAACATTAGCGAAAACAAATAATAGAAAGACAAAAACGAATACATATGCAGACGAGACATACTTAAATAAATTATGACCTATGATAAAACATCTCCGTTTAAATAATTTTCTGGTTGTACCGAAATGAATTTTGCATGTTATTTGTTTTTTGCACGCAGAGTTAATCATTAATATTCTGAAAAGTAATCATGAAATATTACATAAAAAATACTCTATTTTTTGTAACAAATTAAACAACATGAATAATTTAAATGCCGTGATGCCTCCGACTTTATTCAGCTTGACTTTTGAACCATTTGCTTGTGATTAATTTTGTGTAATTTCATAGTACTATTTGTAATGTGAAAACCACTTTTGAAAATATACTTTGTAAAATTACAGAATTAAAAGAGTATATGGTATTTGATTACACAATATTGAGAAATAAATTTGCAGTATCGTATAAAAAAATAACAATCTTAACGAAGAAAACAATATGAATATAAAGTGTAAAATAAATGCAAAGTTTAAGATAATGATGGGTTCCCTCATTTCTACTATTGTTTATCATTCATGATTGAAAATGAAGACAGACAATTTTGATTCAACATGCTCCAAAACACATCTGCTGCATGCATACCTAGAAGTGATAAAGTGTAAAATAAATGCAAAGTTTAAGATAATGATGGGTTCCCTCATTTCTACTATTGTTTATCATTCATGATTGAAAATGAAGACAGACAATTTTGATTCAACATGCTCCAAAACACATCTGCTGCATGCATACCTAGAAGTGGGGGAGGGGGTTGAAATCTGGGATATCCAAAACTTTTGAAAACAGCATACTGGCATTTGTGTTATAGATATTAACAACAAAAGCAAACAAGTTTCGTTACAAGCAAATTTTATATTGATTTTAAAGAAAATCGTCGTGATATTTTGCCAAAATCACATTAGCAATATCCTCATCAGAAATCACAGTGATTTTCGACTCATTTTTGATATTATACAGTAATAATACAAATGAATAAAAAACTTAAAATTGATTTGAGAATTCTCAATGGAATTATATAGCTTCATAAAGTGTATAAATAAATAAATAAATAAATAAATATTTCACTAAATAGAATTACAATCGTCTTGCTTTCTTATAATAAAATATGTTTTTAGACGATCAGCTAAGAAATACATATAGTTATTATATTTAAATAAGTTGTAACATCTTGGCCTATACTAGACCTATAACGGCTTCAAGAAGAGGACCTTTTCAGGTTCCTGGAAACACTTTAAATTTTATTTACGAGCATACTTTATGTATACAGCACGCTATTTACAATGAAATGAAAATTAAAGATACTTTGATTCACAAGTGCAGTTCACTCCAAGGGCGGAGATTTTCAGAGTTCATGAGTCTAAGACGGATCTCAAAATACTGGTCTACGGCAAACCTTAATTGTCACACGGTGTGATACACCAAACCACAAGGAGCTCGCTTTGTAAGCTCCGGCCTGTTCAATCACTTCAAAAGAGAGGGGGGGACATTATTTTGTTGCAGAACTCTTTCCTTTCTTCTCCAAAAACCTCCCTTTAAGAAAATCCGTCAAGAGTGTGGGGGGAGGAGGAGCCAGCTTTCCTCGCTTTTCATTGAAGTAAACATTTTCTCAGCTCATGTTCTATCACCCATCACGATGGAACAACTCATGATGTAGTCCAAATTCCATCTATAATTGTTTGGCCTGTGAAGGTGGACAAGACAATCGCTAATTTTATGAGGTCTCATTATCCATGACACCGAATATTGCTTCAAATTTGAGTGACAGTTGTTCTCATTAGAACAAAACACTAATTGCATGTAATATAAATATCCATAACACTGCTTATCTGCTGTTAAATTTCAGTGATAGGTTGTTTTTATGTACTAGTTAAAGAATATACCTCTCTGATGGGAACGAAATGCTACAACTCTTCTCATAGGAAAATTCCCAAAGTTCTTGTTTTTACAATACCAGTAAAAAATAATAATTAAAGAACATAAAAAATAGTACATACAAAATTTAAGATTTTTTTTTATTATTATTTATATTTAATAAAAGATTGTATATTTTAAATCAAACATTCACAAAGATTTAATTTTAACAGAAATTTGCTTTTAAATATTGGTTATTCGGAAATTAAAAAGTAACAGACGTAAATCAATAAATAATAAAAATAAATAGTTTAAATTAAAAGTTTAGTGTCAAATAAATCAAACAAAACAATCTCGTATCATCATAAACATTAAAGACAAGTATTAAAAATATAAAAAATGAAATAAGACTGCTGGCAGTATGTGTACAATCTAAAATTTCTTTTTTTTCTTTTTCCTATACTGCATTTCTGAACATATTTGTAAGGAAAGAAAACAAGTTTAGGGCCCCAGTAAATCAAACAAAACAATCTCAAAAACATTAAAACAACTTCATATGTGGATTTATCGTAATCGTTAAATATTGTTTTGTTTTACATTCATCATTTAAGGTGTTTTTGTGCTGATGAAATTTGCTAGCAATTAATCTGTTTCATTCAACACGAAAATATAATCATTTCCATCTCCATTATCTTTTTTATTAACAATCCATAAACACCTCCAGCAATGAACACACGACATTTAGTAAAGACAGTCGGCACGACCCATAAACACCACGCTTCAACGCTGTTATTTCTGCACAAAAGAACATTTGCATGAGAGCGTCATCACCACCCCACTCTTTGAGACAAAGACAAGACTCGACAACAATTCAATGGAATGACACAGCACAGAATGGGCGAGAATAGAAACGAGGACAATTGTTTTCTTAATAAATGATTCGTTTCCTTTTTAAAAAAAAAAATAAAAAAGAACGCCAAGATTACGTTTTAAACCGTCATCGCAGCCATGCATTTCAGGTAAATGCTTCCAATTTCGTGGAGCAGTGGGATTTCACAATGGAAAGGGCTGCTCATTAATCCCGTGGAGTTTTGAGAGACAATGGCACAGTTAAACAATGAGAGGAGTTAATTAATTTCTTCGTGTAAAAAAGCAATTTGTGGGTAGAAAAAAAAAAAGGCGTTAGTTCTGTCGATGTAGTAGGAAATCTCGAAATGGCTCGCAGCTTAAAAAAAAAAAAAAAAAGTTTAGTATTTTAAAATGAAATTCAATATGATTCCTGTTTAGTAACTGATGTTAATTAAGTACAGGTTTTTCTAGGAAAATCAAATTATAAATACGCATGTTTACAACTGAGATTTTTTTTTAAAGATATAATGCGTCCGCCCCTCTAACTGTTACGGTGTGGCAAGATTAATAAAAACTTATGCTATGATTATGGTCACCCTATACATTAGCATCTTTTATAATATAAATATTTCAGAAGGCCTATCACGCACTATAATCTCACTATAATTGTGGGCTGTTGGGAGGGCCCCGAATCCACTGGTTCAGTCAGTTGCAGTTGTAGCATTTTTTCACGAGAAGAATTTTGGCATTCCATTTCAGGAGAGAGGAATGTATGCTATTCGACAGCAGACAAGCTTTATTGTAGCTAGTTATATTACATGCAATTAGAGTTTTGTATTAATGAGAATAAACTGTCACTCCAATCTGATAGCAGATATTCGGTATCATGTATAATGAGGAAATTAGCTAATGTCTGTGCGACCATCACAGGTCGAAACAACTACAGATTGAATATGATATACTATGAGTTGCTCCATCGTAATTGGTGACAGACCACGAGTTGAGAAATGCCTACTCCAATGAGAAGTTAGGGAAGCCCTTGAAGGATTGTCTTAAAAAAGTTTTTATGGACGAAGGAGAGAGTTTTGCGACAAATCGACCAGAATTATTTTTTCCCTTTTGAAGTGATTGAACAGACCGCAGTATTCTGCCTGTGTTCAAGCAGGCGGAAAACTGGCAGGGTTTTTCAAACAGGCCTGTTTTGTTTCTGCCTGTTTAACTATCACACGGCGTGATAGTTAAGGTTTGCTGCAGACCAAATATTTAAATTCGTCGTAGGCTCGAGAACTCTAAAATTCTACGACCTTGGAGTGAACTGTACTTGTGTATCTAATTTATATCCTTAATTTTCATTTTTTGTAAATAGAGTTCTCTGTGTGTTCTAATTTAAAATATATAATTTAAGATACCTACTAATATAAGGTAGGGCACCTACCAACTCTTTCGTTCAAAAAATGCATATTTCTCTGTGTTTTTCACTTGTTAATGAAAAGATGTGATGACGGAAATAAATAATTTAGACGACATTTATTTTAAAAAAGAATACATTTATTTATTAGAGTTGATTTCAAATAATAATGGAATTCTGGCCAAAATTTCTTTAAATTTACTTTGTAGATGACAGACTTTCAACTGTGTTTTTTCGCTCGTCCACAACTTATTAATATGAAAATAAATTACATGCTTCAAATTTGAGTGAAAGTGCTTGAACGATTCCGCCCAACGATTTCTGGTTGAAAGATTCCTTTTCAGTCACTTTTTTGCTGCGTAATGCAATAAGAAATAAGTGGATAGTCATGAAATACTTCTATATATCGATGACAATTAACTCGGTGACTTTTTGATTCAATACATCAATAAAGAACTTTTATATAACACACAACTCGCTACACAACTAAAACAGCTTTCAATACAACACGCATTTATTAAATGAATTTATCTACAATACAAAACTTATTTACGCAATCCCAATAAAAACCCGACAATGAAAGTTAAACACGATTCAAACATTGTATACAACACTTAGAGACCATCAATAACCGGCTTAACCTTCACGGTCTTGACGTCTCTCTCAATTCTCTGTCGTCTTTGCGACCTCCTCGCATCTCCAACAGTCCTGATGACCTTCTCTAATCAACGAACCCATTTTTGCTCAAACTCCAACAAACAACTCTGTTGTTCAGGACACTTGCACTGTGTCTCTTTCCATTCTCGACCATCGCTTTTATCCTTGATCTTCAACTATCCTAGGTTCGTTTGTATTTTTTCTCCCACACGGAGCACCCGAGATAATTTTACACCTTACAGAACGCTCTAGCTTTATAACCATAGTGCAACAGCGCACCCCCTCCCCTCCCCCAAGGAAAAGCACACCTGTTACCCTAGTGATGATAAAAGTACAGAAAACCATATGAGAAAACTTGATACAAATCACTTTTACAAAAATGTTCAAAACGAGCCACAGTACAAACAAAGCTTTTACAACGAAACAACATTAAAAATCCACAACTAATTAATTATCAAAAACATTAATAAAAAAAACATATTGTACTCAAACAACCTAACAAGCACCAATTAGCATTTTTATCCCAATTAACACAATCTATATACACAGAACATAAGTAAACCACTGCTTCCCGGCTCAACAATTAATCACATCTACCCTTTTTCTTCCGTTTTTTGTGTTTTTTTTTTTTTTTTTTTCTATTTCCTCTAAAAATACAGACTTTACTTCAAGTCGACTATCATTAAAATGAGGACTTTGGGAGACACTTTTACTATACAGGTCACAATCCTCCACGTCTAATTCCTCCGGTACATAACCTATTTAGCTTGATCATATCGAGTGCTCCAGGAAGGAAATTTCACTATATAATGTAAGGAACGCCTTCTATAACACAACTACAACAATAACACTTATTAGATAAGCTTATTTACAATGCAAAACTCATTTATACAATAAATACGAAATCCAACAATGAACAATTTACACATGATTCAAACATTGAACACAACAACTTTGAGAAGCATCTACAAATGTCTTAAACTTCAAGGGTCATGGCGTCCCTGTCATCTTCTCTACCATCCTTTTATGATCTCCATTGGGTCCTGCAGACTTTCTCCAATCAACAAGTCTTTTTGCTCGAACTACAGCAACAAACCAAACTTGCTCTGTATATCTGCCTCTTTCCACTCTCGGCCATCGCCTTTTATCAATGATTATTGACATTCCTTGTTTCACCAGTTTTTTCTTCTCTCACACAGCAAGCTGTAGCTAAACAGCCACGCAGGAGCCGTACAACATTCCTATTTGAATTTCTTTCCATGCAACTATTTTAGTTACATTCGCCCGTTCAAATATTTTTAATTTTTCAAAGAACAAAATCCACTGAGACAACATTCTTTGCTTATTTCATAAACGGCTGTGGTGTTTTCAAATATTTTTGTTTATATCAGTACAGCTATTTTCTCATAATTTTAAACTAACTCGGAGCGAAGCTAGTAAACTTCTGACAGACTTACAAGTGTGAGACGTATTGTATGCATACCTACATGCTGTCATTGCCGCATTACTATTCATTAAAGTTGATTTTTTTTATTTTTAATGACAATCAGAAAAAAAATTATAGTGTGTTGTTCTTTTTCTGAAAATGGAACATTTTGGAGTGTTATAACTGCGCTTTGAGACAAGTATGAATATCTTATGTGCATATCTTATTATAAACATTGATAAACAAGATTTCGCCAACTAGTTTCAAAAATTACAACCATTTGCATTTTTAAAAATTTTTTTGATTACAATTCGGATTAATTAAAAATTTTTAGATTATTTAGGTTTAGAAATGTCGATTTAGTTACTAATTTGAAATATATGGATTATAAAATAAGACAAACGTTTTTCTAACCATAACCTTCATAGTAATCGATAAGAAAACAATAGTGTTTTCATTATTATGCAATTTTCTTCCGTTATAGCTCATATGAATCAATTTCTTTACCATGAAAAATTCCATTCACTTCCTTTGATAAATGTTTTGAATAGAACGTTTTGATTATAAACATACTGATAACGTTAATGGATTAAAATGCTTTTGTAATTCACCAATTAAAAATATCTTTGCTAAATATAATTATCTAATATATGTTCCTGATTAACATGTTTTCCGACGTACGGTTATAAATCTTTTAAGACGTGAAATGCATTCGTTTCTCTATATGTATTCAACATCAAAATACTCATACGTTTAGTCCTTTGAACTAAAATAAAATCAATGATGAAAATTGTTTGATCTTGAACATTTTTATTAAAATTTTTTTACCTATACAATACAGATTTTTTCAATTACAATTTATAACTTTTTTGCCAAATATATTATTTTTGTTAATAATATGTTTATTGAATTATCTTTGACAAATAATAAATGTTATTGAAATTTTGATCACCCACTCAAAATTTTAAGTAAACCATTTTTATTCAAAATAAATTTTGATTACAACCATAACTATAAATAATTATAAAATCATCAATATTCATTTTAGTCCCTAATATTTACGTGTTTTTAATTTTTTCAATTATGTAGATAAATAATTATAAAATCAACAATATCCATTTTAGTCACTAATATTTACGTATTTTAAATTTTTTTAAATTATGTATCTAAATAATTATAAAATCAACAAATATCAATTTTAGTCACTAATATTTACGTATTTTCAATTTTTTTAAATTATGTAGGTAAATAATTATAAAATCAACAATATCAATTTTAGTCACTAATATTTACGTATTTTCAATTTTTAAAATTATGTAGGTAAATAATTATAAAATCAACACTATCCATTTTAGTTAGTCACTAATAGTTACGTATTTTTTTTTTTTTTTTATGTAGATAAATAATTATAAAATCAGCAATATCCATTTTAGCCACTAATATTTACGTATTTTTAATTTTTTAAATTATATAGATAAATAATTATAAAATCAACAAGATTCATTTTATTCCACTAATATTTACGTATTTTTAATTTCTTTAAATTATGTAGATAAATAATTATAAAATCGACAATATCCACTTTATTCCACTAATATTTAAGTATTTTTAATTTTTTAAATTATGCATATTCATTTTGCATTCACAAATCATAATTTCAATTGTAAGATTGTGATTGATTTAATATAATTTCATGATATTTCCTTTAATAAATTTAATTCTTAATTCTTCTATTAATAAAAATTATTTCCTTCAGTTTCACCATCTTTTGTTCTTTATCCAATTAAAGAAAATGTTGGCCACGTTTTATCAGTGTAGGTAAATCTAAAGGTCGAAGGAAAAAAAATATATCTTTCTTATTATTTTAATGGATACAATTTATCATCTTTTTTTCTTTTTGTAATGACACAGGAAAAAAGGTTAAAAAGAAGCAAATGTACACTTTCAAGTAATGACAAAAAATGTTATTTCTAGTTACAACTGCTCAAATAAAAGAAATATAAGCCAATGTAATGCAGAAATCGAAACGAATAAATCTTTCCAAACATAAAAATTCTATTAATATGAAACCACTAAAACGCAATTTTATTCGGTTTTGACAGATTAAATCTAACCAATGTGAATAAAAATTTCGTAGAAAATTCGTGGAATTTAAAACCAACGGCAATATGCTTGTTTCAGTTCAGTTTCATTTTTTCCCGTTTTTTCTTTTCATCGTCTTAATTTTTTTCTTTATTTTTTTTGAAACTAAAAAAAAAAAACCTAATGTTTATAGAATATTTTCAAATGCCTTTTATTGTAAAAGAAATACTTATAATCAGCATCTTATAAAAACATTACATGTCCAACATCTACACACAAAACAATACTTATGTCCAACATCTACATCAATACTTATGCCCAACATCTACACTTAGAAACAATACTTATGCCCAACATATACACGTACAATACTTATGCTCAACATCTACATGTGTAGAAACAATACTAATGCCCAACATCTATACATAGAAACAATACTTATGCCTAACATCTACACGTAGAAACAATACTTATGCCCAACATCTACACATAGAAAAAAATATTTATGCCAAACATCTACACGTAGAAACAATACTTATGCCCAGCATCTACATGTAGAAACAATACGTATGCTAACATCTACAAGTAGAAACAATACTTATGCCCAAGATCTACATGTAGAAACGATACTTATGCCCAAGATCTACATGTAGAAACGATACTAACATCTACACATAGGAAAAAATGTATGCCCAACATCTACACATAGGAAAAATGTATGCCCAACATCTATTCATATTCCAGCATAATTTAAAAATTATAACACTTAGAAATTCAGTTTTTTCCCCTCGAATTTATTATTGTATTTGCAAAATTCGTAATCAAAAACTTACGAAAAATTTTTTTGTTCATTTTTTTTTTAATGAAATAAAAATTTATTTTTTTTATTACCATTCGATTTTTACGCCAATTCATGGTAAGTTATCGTAAAAATTATCAAGTAGAAAAAAATTGCAACATGACACAGAAAAAAGGTTAAAAGAAGCAAAACTACACTATCAAGTAAAGACAAAAAATTTTCTTTCCGATTACAACTGTTCAAATAAAAGAAATATGGTCAACATCAATGCAGAAATCACAACGAATAAATCTTTCAAACATAAAAATTACATTAATATAAATCACTAAAGTGCATTTTTATTTGGTTTTGGCAATATATATTTTTTAATAGTTTTCAATTAATTTTCCAAACTTTTTTTTTTTTTTTAGTAACGTTAAGTTTGGAAAGTACCCAATAGCCAAAAAAAGCTTTTTTTTTTAATTTTCTTAGAAATATATATTTATTTTTTATTTATTTTTAAGCAGTCTATAGATAAACCAACATTTTTATTGTTTTCCGTACAAACTACGGAGAATCCCTAGTAGTTGGCTTATCTGCACAGAGATAAAATTCTTTTAAGATAATAGTGCGAGACACAGAGGCGCAACTCCAGGCGATGAAATTGCAGTAGCCTCCTCGATATATCACGTTGGTGTTTAAAAAAAAAAAAAAAAAAAAAAAAAAAACTCAGAAACTTTAAAAAGTTGTTCATTATTTGCAATTTTGTTTGTACACATAGTGATCACACATAAAATCTTAATGATGTAAGTAAACCAAATTGATTTAAAAAGAAACATTCGTAAACCAGAAAGCATTTTTTAACATTTGTACCCCCTGTTAATAGAAATTTTCCTGCCAAAATGTACGTTCATAGGTACGGTATATTCAGAATTTTCATAAATATTTTTTTCATTACTTGTTACATTTATTACCAATGGTGCAATAATTTTATTTGAAGATATATATTAAAAATATCACTAAGTATTTCAAGGAAATTGGAAATAATGTATTATAAAAGCTGGGAAAAACAGAAGACAATGGATGTAAAGGAGCATATCTAGCGATTTTTCATATTTTTATATCCCACTTGGTACACAGCAACATCCAGAACAAGCCCAAGAACCCGTTGTGGTCTCAAGGAAATAAAGGAAGGGGTTCAGCTCCTGTTGTGATGGGGCACCCGTAAATCTAGAAGTCTGACTTGGCTCAATGTCGCTGAAGAAGAAGGGCAGTGCCTTTGGGAGGACGTTTGGAGGAATACCCTGTATGGGAAAAATAAAACTCCCACCAGGTATCCTACTCACGAGGCAAGATGTTGAACATCACAAACGTCTACAATAAAGCAGGCAGCGGATTGAACCTCCGCCCTAATGCTCATCCGCGGCGCGTTTGCCACTGGGCCACGAGTCAGCCCATTCTTCATATTCAAAATATGTTTTGTATTAATTGATAAGTGAAAACGTCATGTTAATATCTAAAAAAAAAAAGTATTTCGTATATTCTATGTATGTGTACATGACTAATTTTTGAAACTAGTTTTATATGAAATAAATAATCTATTGCTTGTAGGTGCATTACATATAATACATTTTAAATATTAACCATAAATCTTAAATTCTCCAACCAAATTAATCAGGCGAAGAATATATTTTTGAAACGTGTTATGCATTAGCGTGAAAGAATATAAACGTATGATTAAAGGTCAACGTGGTAAAAAACGAACACAATTTAAATAATACTATATAAATAAAAACTTTTTTTCAAATTCTATATCATTATTACATAGTTTCAGAACATAGGTTTAGTTTGAAAAAGTAGTCTTACAACACTACCAGAAAATACAAAAGAAATTTTATCGAAATAACAGTTTCAAGTTAAATAAAGTTCTTTCATTGCTTAATATTAAAATTAAATTATTTTTATACTTAGCAAAGCTAAAAGAAATTAATCTATGCATAAATTATTGAAAAGTTGGGAGAGAAACAACTTTCCTTGTCAGCTAAAACTTTAAACTTGTAATGCTCAAAACAGAAAAAAAAAAAGTTATTAACAAATAACGAAAAATGAAAATGCATTTTCACAATTAAGCCTTGAATAACAGTAAGTTAAATTTTACTCATTTCTTCCGAAAGGTGAATGCGATCATTTATTTTTAATTATTTAATAGAATTTCTTGATTGATTACATAATCAAGCCCGATTAATTCAACCTCAAACAAATTATTATTTTTAACGTATAGTATGTTCAGATTACAATGCAGGTATATAAAGTTGAAAAAAAAAAAAAAGGACATGAAATTTTAATACGAAAAATGCAACACATCAGATGCGAAAGTCAATTTCGAAAACTTTTTTTTTTTTTCTTCAGATAAAGTCTAATTAAATCTCAAAAAGTACACTTTTCAAGTTAAACTTTGAAATTATTTTTTTTTTTTTAATTCTAAATCTACGCACAAATGAAATTAAAGCAATATTTTACAAAAACGTGGAAATGAAGCAGCAGTTTAAATCATTTGAAAAGAATTTTTGTATTATTGTTTATTTATTTACAAAATCTAAGTCTAATTAAATACAATGTTAGGCGAATTTTTGAAGAGTGTTGAATGAAAGTTTCAAATTAAAATTAATAATTTTTTTAATCAAAACTACATGCAATTGAAGAAAATATTTTACAAAAAATAGCAGTGTAAATCATTTGAAAAGAATTTTTGTAGTATTGTTTTTATTTATTTACAATCTTATAATGTCATTTTACAAATCTAAGTCTAGTTAAATACAATGTTGCGCAGATTTTGAAGCGTATTGAATGAAAGTTCACGTTCCAAATTAAAATAAATTAATCTTTTTATCAAAACTGTTTATTTATTTATTAAAAAATTATTTTTGTATTTGAGAAGTATTTTTTTGTTATTACAATCTAATAAATTAATATTTGAAAATAAATCTATTTTTTATATCTAAACTACGTGCTAATGAAGAAAACAATAATTTATAATAAATAGCAGTATAAATCGTTTGAAAATTATTTTTGTATTAAAAAAGTATTTGTGTAATAAATTAAACAATAGTTTAATTTATTTACAATGTAATAATGTGTTTTTACAAATCTAATTAAATACAATGTTATGCAGATTTTTCGAAGCGTAATGAACGAAAGTTTATTTTAAAATGAAAATCCTAACGTTATTAAATTAATGGCAGGAACTGACTAGTTCAAAACTATATCTAAGTATTTTTAAATACTTTAAATATTTTCAAAAGTATGTAAAGTTTTAGAAAAGAATTCAGGATAAAAAAATTTCTACATATCCAATTTTAAAATTAAAAAAAAAGTAGAATCATAACATGAAGAAGGAAATACTTCAAATTGCTCCCGATTAATAAATATTCTGTTCATGTAATTGACTGAACATCATAATAATTAAATTAAATGACGTTTCATACAAATAAAAGAATTCCAGCAAATAATGTTGTAACGTATTTAAATTTATAAAACATGAAAAATAAAAAATATTACTTTTAATCTCATTTCCGTTTCAATACACTTATTTGAAGGATTTCCAAAAAAAAACTCGAGTCTTTTTTTATTAAATCATTTAATTTGGAATTCAGGAAGTTTAATCACGTTTTAACATCATGCATTTTTTTTTTTTTTTTTTTTAATAAAACAAGAATCTTGTAATTGAATTCAGTTCATTTCACAAAAGAATTATTCCACTGTGAAAGATTGAAATTCAAGTAATATCAGCGAAAATTCGATATAATTAATTAAATTATAAAAAAAATTCCATACAGTATTGAAGATTTTTTTTTTTTTTCAATTATGATTCTTTATAGTAAATAAAGCACCCAGATACACTAATGTAGAATTAATAAAAGACATATTCGTAAGGTAACGCAATTTTTGAATTACTTATTCTAATTCTGATAAATAAATACTTGGGATGGAATCGAATTCAGTTATAAAGAACTGTTTCTCAATAAAAAATTTGTGAAATTAAATTTGTATTTGTCCAACAATAGAATAATAATGAAAAAAAAATCCGAGGGACTAAAAGTTTCCGTATGGCAAATATAAAGTTATTTAGGAGTTATAAAGAGCAATGTTATCAGATATACATATATAAGTAGTAGTCTGGGCGATCAAACGATATTAGTTGAAATATCGATTAAATCTAAAATCGCATATCAGATTTTATTATTCATACGTTAATAAAATTACGATTTATAATATCGATTTAACGATTTAACTATTTCGATTCCCAACATAATACCGATTTCCAAAAAGGAATAACCGGTTAGGATTTTAAAAAAAAAATTAAATAAATTAAAGATTCATTATTTTCAAATTTTTTTATTCAAATAAAATGTTTCAAATGTTTATTCAAATTCAAAATTCTATGTAATTAAATTTTTGTAGTATTTATATGGAACATGACGGCCGACTGATTAGGTTCGGCTCCACATGTTTCGGGTTTGAGTCCAGCGGTGCCATGAATATTTGTAGTGGTTCGGAATCCAATTTAAGCCATAGATGACGGTCTAATAAGATTACTACCACTACACCACCGCATCACTGTGCCTAGAGTTGAGTTGCCCCTTTATAGTTTGCGAATGATGTGGGTGAGAAGTCTGATTGGGCTCTGTGACGCTCTACGGTCATATGAGACCGGGACCTACGGCTTACAGTGGATTCCGGACCACTACAAACATCCATGGCACCGCCAGGATTTGAACCCGAAATTTATGGTACCGAGCACCAGAGCGCTAGCCACTCGGCCATCAGGCTCCAGGTCTATGACTGCAGAGCTTTGGGCGTAGGGCTGACAACCCTACCCTGTAAAAAGAAAAACATCTCCTGTCTCGAAATCTGCCAGCAGAGAGACGGCCTTGGCCCACAATGGAACTGTTGCGCTAACGAAGAAGTATTTATGTAATATATAATTATTTAATGCTACTTTTACTTTGTCATACATATAATTCATAATATACAAATATATTCTTAAGAAAATTTAACATATTGGGATTAATTTTATTAAGAATAAATTTTTAGTGTCAGACAAAAAAAAAAATGCCAAATTTGAAACTAATAAGAATCTAAACAAACGTCTTCTACACAGCTATTTTTAATCAATTTCATACAAATATTTTCTCAGTTAAGCAACTAAACGGGATTTTTTTATTTTTATTTTATCATATTATGCCGCAGTAAAAGTCATTAAAATATTTTACACACACCCCTATTTCTGAATAAAATTTATGTTCTTGTTTTGTTGAAATATAAATTTGTAATTATAAATTGTCGTCTCAATCATAACGATCTTTCTACTTGGTATGTTTAAATATACAGCTTAACATTCTTTAATGTTATATAGGTGATTTATTCTTGTGTGTTGCTTTTTCAATTCCTTCTATTAGCTCACACTCTCCATATATATATCTTGTTCAAATTTTCAATCGTTAACAAAATACTTTTTATTCAACCACTCAAGTTCAAATACATTTTTTTTTTTTTTTAACTTATAGTGGATGACACTTGATGTTAATAGTTTTTTTTCAAATAATCTTTCATTAATTAAATTTAATTAAGTAATTTTAGTTGTTTTTAGATTTAAGTTGCATATATCTACCAATAGATGCCGCCAGATAAAGTTAAAAAAATGAATGAAAATTATTTATATAGGATTTTCTGCAAAACAGTGGAAAAAAAGTAGGAATTGACTTTAAAAATTTCTTTTATATTACTTGTTTCTTTTTTAATAAGCTCAGTAGTTGAGAAAACTAAACAAATACAAATAATTATTTATCACTAAATGATATATTTTTTTTTTTTTTTTTTTGCATTAAAATATGCTTAATCAAACACGAAAAATGAAATAATTTTGTATTTAAGACAACAAAATGAAATGTTAAGTAAACTAAAATGAACGTAATCCATATTAACCATTAAAAACAAGTCTTTAAAAAATTTGGTGGTTGGGAGAGCTCAGAGATTCTCATTTCATTGTTTATAATTAAAAAACAAGTTCCATATTTTATACATTTGAAAATGTATAAAATCGATATTAAATGGACGATATATCAATTTTAGAAACTACAACATCGTCCAGAACCTAATGAGTAAACAAACTGAAAATCTGTATACTGACAGTCTTGAGAATTTGAAATATTTCTTATTTTTAATTGATATGAAATAAAATAAAAAAAAAAAAAACATTTCACAATGCACCCGTGAATCGACCTTGTACCTTCATTATATATTTGATTTTAATGATGTTATATTGACTCGAAAATTTGACTTCAAATAATGACTTGAAATATTTCTCATACATACAAGTTTCTTAATTGAAATATTTCTCATACATACAAGTTTTTTTAACTACATATTTCAAGATCATTTCCGTATATTTTTTTAATTCAAAAACATTTGATTAAAAAAAAAAATTCAATTCATTTAATAAAATTTTATTTAAAAGACTTTTTATATTTGCATATTTTGAAAAATCCTACGCAATTTTTATACACACATTACAGCTGAAATTATAATAACTGAAATAAAATTTTGCTTTACAATAATGCTTTTTTATTATATTATATTTTATATTTAATATCTATATATTATATTTATTCTATATCTATTCTAATATCTATATATTATATCTATTTTATTATATTTAATTTACATCATTGTCAAAAAACAAAATTGCAAAAAATATTGTAAAAACGAAGCACTCTGACTCTGCAAGCAACTATTAATAGTTTTTATAATGTCTCTTCATTGGCGAAACAGCTCCATAGTGGGCCAAGGCCTTCTGTTTACTGATAGGTTTCGAAACAGGAGATGTTTCCTTTTTACGGGAGTAAGGTTGTCAACCCTACAGTCATATTATACCGGGACCTACGGTTTAATGTGGATTCCGATCCACTGCAAACATCCAGTACACCGGCGAACTCTAACCCGAAACCTGTGTCACCGAGGGCCAGAATACATTGTGTACCTTCTTCATTGACGGAGCAGCCCCATGGTGGGCCGAGGCCGTCTGCCTACTGGCAGATTGTGAGACAACACAGGTTTTCTTTTTATGGGGTAGGGCTTTCAGTCCTACAATCATATTAGACCGGGACCCGCAGTTTAAAGTGGATTCCAAACCCCTACAAGCATCTATGGCCCCGCCGGACTCGAACCCGAAACCTGTGGCACCGTGCACTGGTAACTCGGCCATTAGACCCCATATTTTTTTATCTATGTAACTATTTATAGTTTCTACATTATGTGAAGAAAACTATTTATAGTTTTCATAATGCGAACATCTGGTTTTTATATTTTTTACTGGATTTATTATCTCGTGACAGCAATATTGAATGAATTATCTTTTAAAATTTATATTTGATAAATTAAAATGAAAACATCTGTTACAAACAACAACAAAAAATATGAAATCATTATTATTTTATAATTATCACTTCCCTGAAAAAGGCGGTATGATGCTAATTGTCATAATTAAGCTAAATTGTATAAAATGAAATTAAATGCCTTCTAACTTAGTTGCCAAAGTGGTCGTTAGCTTACAATTTTAAATTAACAATCTCAGTTTCAAGGCAGGAAGTCAAAATGCTTAAGGAAATAATAGAATTGAAGGACGTGAGAACACTTAACATGGCAGTGATTACACAAAAGTCGACAGTTTCAAGGTTTTTGTTAAACCAATAGTAAAAAAAAAAAAAATTATCATTTATTATTTATTAAGACATCTCAATTTGTTTTTCCAAGAATTTAATCAGTTATGGAAAAGAAATTAATTAAATTAAATCGTTTGCTTTTATTTCAAGGAAAAAAATAATTAAATTAAATCGTTTGCTTTTATTCCAAGGAAAAGATATTAAATTAAATCGTTTGCTTTTATTCTAAGGAAAAGAAATTAAGTTAAATCGCTTGCTTTTATTCTTATGAATTTGAAAAGCTAAGTAAATAAAAGCCAATGAAGCTTTTCTTTAACGATAAAAACTGCAACGAGGACGTTTGAAATGCGGTATGGTGCATATGGACCTTATGATTTCACACGATCCAATGTTTTTCAGTTGGTGCTGGCGATAAGATTTAATGATGTAAGCAAGAATGCTATTTGTAAACTAGAAAGTAGTCAACCTTTAATCTGTTATTGCACCTGTTACTGGAAAAATCGTCACTGTTTTAATCATAACAGTCAATAAAAAGTAAAATGAAAAACACTGCACATGAAGATGTCACGGAGAATCTTTTTGAAAAATGTTCTTGTTTTTTGCCTTATATATTTGTGTGAGTCTTTTTATTATTATTATTTAACACATGACTACAAAATAGGAACAGCATCAAATTACTGCATTTTATGAATCGAATTCGGATTTATTGAAACAAATTATAACTAGCCTATAAGAACTTAGCTAAATTGTAACGTTAAAAAAATTTTGTGGCCTCTGGTCCTATTATGATCTGTAATTAAAAGAAAATTCATCTGTTTAAATTGGAGAACATCCACAGAAAATCCGTTATCAAAAGCTTTAAGTAAAGATTAATACGTTAGCGATATTTTTTAATTGGAATTAGAAAAATTAATTAGGAATTCAGAAACAATTTGTTTCTGATGTACCGGCAGTTAACTCCAAATTTGAACAGATTTCTAAAGAAATAAGTGCACTTGTGTCGCGAAATAGCGTTTATGATTAATAGGAAAATATTATCCAAACAAGAAATGGATCCTCCGGTAGATATAAACGGAGAGTTTGTTTACATTTTGATGGTGTTATGTACACACGGAACTTGAGCCCGCTAGAATCCAACTTTTAATCAAAACCAAATCTTTATCGACGTCACCAATAGGTGCGCCATCTATATTTACAAATTTTCTCTACAACTGGATTAAAATAAATGTTATCGAAAGTTTGGTTTGGTTTGGTTTGTCGCTCTACAGTCATTTTTTGCACACTTTAGGTTAAGATAGGAACCTACAGTTTAACGTGGATTCCGAACCACTCACAAACATCCATTCCACCGCCAGTATTCCAACCTGAGGCCTGTGGTACCAAAGGGCAGAGCGCTAGCCAATTGGCCATATCGTATCGACAGATAATACAATGCATCTTCACATAATTTCATTCTCGTCACGCTGTTTATAGAACAGAAAAGTGTAACTGTTACACCTTTCCACACTTATTTTGCACCTGCAGATTATTTTTTGTTCCCTAAAATGATGCATCTTAAGATTTAGTTTGCCGCTCAACAATCCTTTTTTGCATACTTTAGGCTTATTAGATAGGGACCTACAATTTAGTTTGGATTCTGAACGACTCACAAACATTCATGCCACCGCCAGGATTCGAACCTGATGCCTGTGGTACCAAAGGATGCATTTCAAGAGCTTAACTAAACGATGCATAACAGATTTAGATGGAATACATGTTGAAAACTAAAAATTATTTTTTTTTTTTCCATCAAATTTTACTTGTGTACAAACTTTGCCCAAAAATCATTTCTGGACAAATTATGTACTAAAGGAGATACAGAAATAATTACGAATACAAATTTCAAAGGAACCTAAAAGAAAATGCAACTTAGTTCCAAATCAAACGGCTTTAAAGTAATAATAATTCATTACACGCATAACGTGCGTGCATTAAAATGCTTCCTTTATCACATGAGCGATGTATGGCAATAGAGAATCACAATTATGTCGTAATGGCAAATACGCCAATTTGCCATTATAATGGGCTCACGTGAGGTAACCACTTAGTATTCACGTGATGGTCATGACAATGACAGACTTCGAACAATGAATTGAAGTGAGGAAGATGCATCCTGAGATTTATCTCATTATTATTTAGATTAGATTGCAAAACTTCCAATTAAGGATCAGAAATTGCCAAGTAGTCAACAAGTAAAATCAAACTCAACAAGTAAACAACAACAGCGTTGCCAAACCAAAAGTGATGCCGTGATTTTAAATTTTGATGGATTTCTGGGTCAAATTAGAAAAACGTAAGCAATTCACAGTGTCGAGTTGGTAAAGAGTAGGTTATAATTAATGAAAAATAAGGTACTTACGTATTAACGCTACCTTGGCTACAGATTTGGCGGTTTTTAAGTGGCGCCAATCTAACAGCTACAGATTTGCTGATTTTTGACGCCATTTTTTAGTGCTTCGAAAATGCGTATTTGAGATTTGCCAGAAACAGAACAAGATGCAATTTTATTTTTCAGGAGCGAAATATTTTACCAAAAAAAAAAAATGTCCCAATTCCCATGACATGAAACTTTATTTTGGTAAACGTAAGTTTTGGAAATGCAATTTCAGTCAGTGTGCTTATCATGTGGAACTTAGAAAAGACAACTGGTATGAGGGAAGCAGAATTTTAAAAACCGCCAAATCTGCAGCTGCGGTTGGCGTTCAAAAGATAACTGCATGCGCGTGCGAACAACAAGATTGCTCTTTATTGGCGCAATTGTAGCCAAGGTAGCGTTAATACGTAAGTACCAAAAATAATTTAATGTTCAGTTGGTTGTAATACGAATAATTAAAATACATCCAGTACGACACAAACACAAACATTTGTTAAGAAACATATTCTTTTTAAGAACTATCAAAATATCTCCTAAATAATTACGTTAACAATGTAAACATTTTATGTTTAAATTACTTGTTGTCGCGATAATGAAGGTAAAGCGTATCCATGGTAACTAGTTAATTGGTCCATCAACCATCTTTACTAATAAATTTAGAAATATTTGGGAAATAAATTCAACGATTTTTATTAAACTCATATTTATAAAAACAATTTTTCCAAAACAAATTTATTTAAGACTTTAAAAGTGTAACATTTGCACTCATTTAAACGATAATTCTTGTAATATAAATTTTCTTACAGAAAATACATACATCCTATATAATAATAAACAAGTATTAGAATAGAGGCAAAAGAAAATAATCTATACAATACATTTTAAGCATAAAGATGCTATATTTATACATTAAATCTTTTTTTAATAACAGAATACCTCCTAAATCTTCTTTTATTGTTGATCTAATATACCTTTTTATAAGCTTCAGTGTGCCCGACTCATGGCCTCAACACTCATCGGTGGGCTGTTCGTGGGTTACGTAAGTGGTACACGAGGCTTACCGATATTCAACAAAAAAAGGGCTGAAAAAAGTCAACACTTATTTGGTATGCTGATAAAGCAGTAATTAATAGTCTTGTCTTATTGCAGTAACTGTCTTTGCTATTGTTTACAAATTGTACAGAAGGATACAATTGAATTAACTCCTTAACATTAATTACCAGAATTCTGAAAAATAAAAATTTTTTGTAAAATATTCGGGAGTCGAATTTTAAATCGATTCCAGACTCCTCAAAATGGCGGACTCCAATTGGCTAGCGCTCTGGCCTTTAACCACTTTCAAGGTTCAGAATCCTGGTTGTGGTGGATGTTTGTGAATGGTTACGGAATCCACGTTGAACATTAGGTCCCGGTCTAATGCTCAAAGTGTGAAAATATGATGAATGCTGATAAAGCAGTAATTAATAGTCTTGTCTTATTGCAGTAACTGTCTTTGCTATTGTTTACAAATTGTACAGAAGGATACAATTGAATTAACTCCTTAACATTAATTACCAGAATTCTGGAAAAATAAAAATTTTGTAAAATATTCGGGAGTCGAATTTTTAAATCGATTCCAGACTCCTCCAGAAATGGCGGACAGATGGCCAATTGGCTAGCGCTCTGGCCTTTAGTACCACTTTCAAGGTTCAGAATCCTGGTTGTGGTGGATGTTTGTGAATAGTTCGGAATCCACGTTGAACATTAGGTCCCGGTCTAATAAACTCAAAGTGTGAAAAAAAAATTACTGTAGAGCGACAAATTAAACCTCCCAAAACGCTAATGCTGATTCTTTGTTCCCAACTCACGACCTCTGTAATAAATTAAAAATATCCTTTTTATTATACAAATAGCAGACTTGTATTTACTGCCATAATAAAGCAGAACAACAAAATAGGAAATTTTGTATTATTTTACAGTGACGTTAACGTATCATTGTAACTGCTCATTTCGTTAATTAACACCACCTCCTGCAGCGCCTTCTTTATACTGACTGTACTTCCTCAGTAGCAGCCCTTGCGAGACTGAATGTCACATCTTACTTTTATTTCGTAATTAACTTTTGATGCATTTCCGTATGTAACTTAAAATACAATAATTGTTACACAACTTGTCCCATCATAATTAATCATATTTCCTCCTTTCACAAATCGTAATTAATTCTACATTTAAAGAATATTATTATAATGTGTTTATTAAGAGTTTTCATATATCTGTTAAAACTGTTGAGAATTCATTTTTTGCCACATTGTAAACTAAAATTAATCTATAAAATATAATGTATTTGTAATAATAACTTTAAAAAAAATATTAATACTATGCTTTCATATGTTAATTTTAAGTCATAAATTCCATTAGATCAGATTGCATTCCGAAACAAAATGGTAAATCGGAACTGCGTCAGTTACAATCTTGCTTGCTTAGCAATTCTCATTGAAGTTTTTTTTTTTTTTTTGTTTTTTTTTTGTCTACGTTGGACTACTGGGCTCTGTTTAAGTTTTGCTCTTGTGCATAATTAACTCTATTCTCCGCTTTCACATCATTAAATCAGCTTGGCTTGGCATGCTCAGTTAACTAAACGCATGCACAGTAAGATAAAATTTGAAAATTTACATTGTGCATAGCGATACAACAGCGGTTCTCAAAGGGAGCGCCCTCTCCGTGCTATTTCGAGGTGTGCCCTACGGTATTTCTACAGAAACATGTGTTCACATATAAAAATAAATATAGTTACTTTTTTTTTGTTGTCAGTTTTCCCGTGGAAAGGGAGCTTTCATCACAAAGAAATAATCTTTCCGATTGCTTTCCCTTTCTTTTATTCAAAAAAAAAAAAAGCTCCAAATAGCAATAATGCACCAAAGAATGTGTTAGCGATAACTTCCACGGTTAGTTACTAGAAGTGTTAGCGTCCATGAGATCTTCATTGTTAAAAAAAAAATCCATTGTAACCCATGAGACTCCATCGCCTGTAAATTGTGGAGTCGATCATTTTAATATTAGAGAGTTTTTGCATACCGTATTTTTATAATACGGTATTTTTTCTCTCCCTAGTGCGCATGCTCATAGGAAATTGCGCATGCGTATCTGTAATAATGTTTCCTATGAGCATGCGTGCTAGGGAGAAAAAATACCGTATTATAAAAATACGGTATGCAAAAACTCTCTATTAACTGAGTATCTCTAAAACTGAGTATCTCCATCTCTATCTGAGTATTCTCTAAAACTAGTAGTTATATCCACTCATCGTGGATTGGATCACAAAGTGTTAAAAGAGAGAAAATCTTCAATGTATTGACGAGAAAAATGAGAGTTTGACCTTTATATTATATATCTATATTGAAGAAATGGCTGTGACACTTCAGACTCATGTTTCTCATAAACACAAGAATAAAAAAATATTAAAAAATGAAAGATATTATTATCACCTTAGATTTATTTATCACGTGTTTTCTCTTTTTTTACGCTTTATAGTGATAAAGCTAGAAATTCGAATTCATATAAATATGATGTTGAAAGTTATAGTAAAGCTGTTTTAAATAAAAACACAAATTCTTCTTTTAAAGGATTTCAAAAGACAATTTATTGTGTGTAATCCTCAATCCACGATGAGTGAATATTATTAGTAGTTTTTCTTCTTCAATTAACATTAAATGATCAATTCCATAACTTACAAACGACGGAGTCTCATATGCTGCAATGGAATTTTTTTAAGAATGAATATCACATAAATAGCACTAACACTTCCAGTAACTAATCTAACTATTATAACATGTTTCTCAGAAATTTGTATATTTGTATATGAGCGTACAATTATATGTAAAATTTTAAATGCTTCCCGACTTCAAAAAGATTGAGAACCAGTCAGCTACAGTGACACTCTCATAAAATTAGTAAATTAATATGATTTTCGTCATAAATGTTTTAAAAATACACGCATATTTGCATATATTACAAATAACCTTCCTATTAAAGAACTGGTTGAGAAATTGATTTAAATGCAGCAAGTTTATTACAATATATATGTACATAAATTTTTTAGAGATTATCTTTACAGCGTGGGCCTGAATGGCAGAGTGGCTAGCACTCTGGCGCTCGGTACCACAGGTTACGGGTTCAAGTCCCAGCGGTGCCATGAATTTTGTAGCGGTTCGGAATCCACTTTAAACCGTAAGTCCCGGTCTAACATGATCGTAGAGCGTTGCGGAGGTATTGTTACTCCGCGTTCGTAGCTATCTTCAAGCTACACGCACCTCCTAAAATGAGTAACATCGGTGCAGCGCTTGCCTGAAGGCATCCAAGACAACTGTCTAAGTCTTTGCCAGCTTCATTAGAACACAAAAAATCTTTACCGAGCTTAAAATAATCTAAAAAAATGTTTTATATGCATATTTTTAAATCTGTTAACTAGAAATAGAGGTATTGTGTAACATTTTTTTGCCAACATATACATTAAAAACACATCACAAACTAATTCAAATAAAACAAAGCTATTTATTTACTTCTTAAACATACGGAAAATAATTTATTTTCCCGCCAACTGATAACTTGAGAATTTCTATTCAAAATACCCTCAACCCTTTCAAAGCACCTTTTCGCCGACGCCAGCAAAAATAGCGTTCTATAAAAAAGATGAAGGAGTAAGTCAAGTTCACCTTCCCCTTCCGTTCCAAGGCTTAAATTCGCGAGGGAATAAATCGGTTAAGATGAGGCAATAAAGTCGACAGTTTTTATAAATCTAAGACTAGATAGGTAAGGAAAGGACTTTTGAAGCGGTATTTTATGAGGTTTAAAACCCAAATCATAGAGGTCATAAAAATAGCCGTCAGTTTAAACTTAAAGCCTCAGCTATAAGGTTTGAAATCTCAAATAATGTATTTAAAATAATTTAAGGGGCGACACAAAACATATATTTCTTATAAACACAATATTTATAGACATTTTATATTAAATAATTCGTATTTTTTTTTTTCACCTAGTTTTTTGCTATTGTATAATATTATCGAAGAAATGTAACAGATTTAAAGGAATGAAAAGCTTTTTCACACCAAACATTTACATGACAGTTTCAAAACATGCGATTTGTAATCATCAATCACAAAGCTAGATATCTCATCATAAATTAAATTTAAAAAAAATGTAATAGAATGATGATCTTTTTCTCTATTTATGTAAGGAAGATGTGCATTAATCTTATTTGTATATATTGTTCTTATTAATGACAGATTATGCAGAAGCAATTTTTTTTTTTTCATTTTCTTCCACTATCGAATGAAAAATACCGTTTCTGTATTTTCCTTCAATAAGATCGTTTATATGAATTTTAATATTTATATGTTCACTCAACCATATGCTTTCTTCCTTTTCTTTTATCTCGTCATCATCAGTGATGTAACAACCTCATGGTGGACCAAGGCCGTTCGAGACAATAAATGTTTTTCTTTTTACGGGGTCGGCGTAGGTACCTGCGCCCTACAATCATATTAGACCGGGACTTGCGGTTTAAAGTGAATTGCGAATCACTATAAAGATCCATGACATCACCGGAATTCGAACCCGAAACCTATTACACCACAACACGTCAATGTGCCTAGAGCTGAGTTGCCCCTATACTGTTTGGGAATGATGGTCAGAAGTATGATTGGGTTCCGTGACTTTCTACAGTCATATGAGACCGGGACCTACAGCTTAAAGTGGATTCCGAATCACTACAAAAGTCTATGGCACCGCCGGGTTCGAAACCGAAACCTGTTGCACTGAGCGCTAATCACTCGGCCATCAGGCCCCAAATACATACATCAGCCGTGACCAAGATTCGACACCAGGTCATTGCGGCCAAAACGCAATGTACTAACCACTATGCGATCCCGGCCACTTCTTTTTATCCGTCAATAAAAAGTTTAAGTAAAAGTAAAAATCATACGTTACTCAACTTATATTATAATTAACTATTACTTAACTCATATTACTATACAAGATAATGTTGGTTTAAAAATAATTTCATTACGCAAAATAATAATAGCCTGAAATAATAGAGATAATTCCTAAATATTCGGTACTCTAGCATTATAACAATATTTTTTTAACATTGAAAATCTAAACAGCAGATAGCAATTCAAGTATAAAACAAATTATCTTAACCTTTAAAACGCTATTTACGAAAATTTCGTAAATGGTCTAAATTAAATGTTTTCATTATAAATAAATATAGGCCAGACTAAACTAAAACAAACATATATATATATACAAAATAAGTGTGTGTGTGCCCCCGCTTATGCACGCCTTTAATTTACATCCAATTTTCACTAAAAACTGCAATTGACAGAGATACTTGTAAAACAAAGTCTAGTTCAACTGATAGAAAAAAAGAAATTTCGAAATGGGATCAATATTCGTTAAGAGATTACCAAATTAGGTTTTAAGCCAATTTGGAGACTTTCCGTGGTTGGCGAACTTTTGATGGTTGAGTTATTTTTTATGCTGCTGTACTGTTCATGGACATGCCAACGTAAAATAAATAAATTAATTAAACACTAAAAATTTTGATTAAAATTTTTTACATTGTGATTTTCCCTATAAAAAGTTTTCAGCCAAATTGCAGTTTGGGGGCCAAAGAAATTCACCGTGTTGTCGCCAAAAGAAAGAAAAGATGTTTTCGACTAATAATGATAAGGAAGCAGACAGGCAATTTTTCGCTTTTCTCCATTTCAGTAAACAGTTCTAAGTTTTTCAAAATTTGATAGCCATAGGGGCGAGTTTATGAGAGAAGACATTATGGAGAAAGAAAGAATTTATACTGAAGAACGTTTCGCTGAATTTCGCATTGGTTTTTATTGCTAAATTTGCAAAGCCGCCTGAGGGAAAAAAATATTTAATTAGACGCTAGAGCTGAAGGAAGCGAAGATGATGCTTTGAACAGACGTGAATTTAAATAAAAGAGTCAAAAGTCATTTTTTGGAACTGTGCAACGCCCGGTTAACGGCTATTATATAATTCTGACATTGGGAAACAAACAATATAATTTTTAAATTTGAATATAATTATTGTATTCATTCAGGCAGAAAGAAAAAAAAAAGGAGAAAAAAATTATGTCTCAAATTTGATTACTTTAATCGAATCGACTAATCCTTCTGAAAACAAAAATAGGCTTTTTTAGAAACAATCAGAAAAATAAAAGAACGGTGCTTTTTTTTTTTTTCCTTCCCACAAATACTTCAAACGTAATATTTTCAGAATATAACTTTTTTTGTTTGCTTTTTTTATGATTGTTTTGTCATTTAAAAATTTGTATCATACACAATACATTATTAATAGGGAATGTAAAATAATTTTGTAAAGAGACGCAGACATTTTTATTTCACTATTTTATTCTATTCAAAGCCTAGGATAGATGGTTTCCCCCAATTGCTTATTTATCTGAATTAATAAAATTCTAAAGCTACTTTCACAGAGACAGCTTACAGCAAGCTATACTACAGTTATTTTCACAAAGAGAGCACACAATAAGCTATTTTCAATATGAGTTAATCCCTCAAAAGATCAAAAGGAATAACTAACGTATTGGCCAAAGAGAATTAGAGCATTAATTCTCAATACAGATAACGATGAAAATATTTTATTCTAGAAAGATATATGAAACTTCCATGTAGAAGTTAAATAGTTTACTGTATTTCATTTATTTACTGTATATATTTAAATAGATTGTCAAGCATTCCCGATTGCAATAAACTTGTTTATCATTTTCAATTTATTAAAGTAATTTTAGAATTCTAAATAAATATGATTTCCCATCATTTAAAACAGAAAGAATTCGATCCACTACAATTAAAATTGAAATATAATACAATTATCTACAATTTAAAGTTATAATATTTTCTATTAAAGTTTCAATTTATAATAAATATGACCCATTAAATAATAATTTATTGCAATTTATAATAATGCGACGAATTCAATTCATTTAGTAAGCAAAAAAACAATATTTTCCTTCATTTATTTATTCATAATTGATAATAGTTAGAACTGAAAACAATAAGTATAATACGTACATGTATCGATTATAGTTTTGAACATAAATTATTCACACAATAAATAAATATACAGCTTTAAAAAAGGCGCGATCAAAATAAAAATTTTATAAGCATGCATGCTTCAAGTCGTGGCATTGACGATTTTATTGAACTAACTGTGATGCAAAACGAAAACGAGCGATCATTGAACATATAAATTACGAAAATCCACAACTTACTTTTCAGCTGACAGTTCTATTTTCCCCGCATACGAGAAAAATACTTATAATCCACACTAGATCCGATCGCACTTTGAAAACCAGTCAAAAGTACAAAAATCAACGGTTGCTACAGCAAAAAAATTCGCATCCCAGCCGCACACGCAAACAACAACGCCAGCAACAATACCTCCACACAAAAAAAAAGTAGGCGAAGAGGAAAAACAACAAACACAAAAGCCCGAACTAATAGCAGGTTGTTTTGAACTTTCACTCCCACTTTCTTAATGCTGCCGAACCGGCTTCGCACGCATTAAAGCTTGGAATGAGGACATGCTCAAGTCAGCTGTTCCATTGGCTGACAAAACGGCGAGCGACTCGGTCGCCAAGGCAGTCGCCAAATCAATACATTTTCGCCCAGGCAATCAAATAGAAACGTTCCTATTGCATAATCGCAAGAAACAAAATGACGAAATGCAGCTGTTCGATGATGAAAATTAGACAAGATTGGAAATGAGTAACTATTCATAGAAATGAAAATTCCGACATGCGAAAATGGATAATAATTTTTTGGATATTTGTATTTCTGGTATTGTTGCATATCTCAATTTCTGACATGTTTGCTTTTCAGCGACTGTGCTGGATAATATTCAACATTCCATAACAACATTCCAAGAACTGGAATAGATAGCTACTAATCATATTTCACAATATAAATGTATTATTAAAATAGTGATGAATAAATTCATAAATGTTAAATACATTTGAAATAATTAATAAAAAATTTTTTTTAAAAACTGATTATTTAATTGAAAAATTTCTACGAATATAATCATTTTTAAAAAGTCAATTAAAATTTAAAAAAAATAAATTTTAATAATTTTTAGATTTTACATAGATTTTAATTATTAATTAATATTTCATTTTATTAAAAGAAATAAATAGTCAATTAAATAAAGAACATTTTACATTCGGTTGTAAGGATTCAAAGTATAATGAACTAAAATTAGGAATATTGTTTACACCATCCTTTTTCGATATCAATAAAATCGTATAAGAGAGAAAAAAAAAAAAAAATTTATCAAAAGCAAATACTTGATTTAAAAAAATTAGATTTTTTGATTATTATTTTTTTTTCCATACTGATATTTATTTTCACATTTTAGTACTATAATCAAAATTTGTGCTATTTGATTTCAAAAGAAAGTTGTTTTTTTTTTTTTTTTTTTTTTTTTTTTTTTTTTACTGCCTATTAATAAAATAATTCACTAATTTTTTTGTGAATAGTATTTTTTTCTTTGAAAATAAATTAACTGTATATTAAAATTGTTTAGATTTGGATATACCTGCATTTGTTTGTATCTTGTCTCCCAATACCGTAATACGAATTTTAGTGACTATTTGGCAATACCGGAGGAATGCGAATGCACTACATTACTACTATACCAATCTTTCATATCAAAATTTAGTTTCACTTTCATGTATCTAATTCCGACACAGAAAATGAAAGTTCATCCAGTTATTTCATCTGTTAGTTATCTAGTTGTTATTTCATCGTATAGGAAGTTCATCCCATTTATATCATCTATTAGCTTTTCTGAAGGTATTTCATCGTATAGTAAGTTCATCCATGTTAGTTCGTCCATTTTGTAATCTCGTTATATACCTAAGAATGGCGTACTTCTACAACAAAAAAAAAGAATTCCACAAATATAAATGCACTTTATGGTACTTTTTTTAAAAAAAAGTTACGCCATTACTTAAAACAAGTGAACAAATTTTAATTGAGAATATGAATCACTTTTAAATTTGTAAAAAGTTCCGTAAACATTAATATTATCACTCATTTGATGAATCGCAAAATAATTAATAATAAAAAAAAAAATCTTCTTTGCAGACATTGAATGAACACACTCAATTAATGAACACATAAATAACTTGAACATATATTTTTTTCGAATATTAAAGAACCTGTCAAAATATTATTCATCACCTATAATTTCAATACTGTTAAAAGCCACACACACAGTAAATGAAGTAAAAAACTTGATCCCTAAGGCTTAGATCTCTAATCAGCCCACAAAAATCTCATCATCCGTCAGTTTTTCCATAGAATAAAAGCTTCTTCGTTTTCAAGATAGTGATGGAATTTTCGTTCGGAAATGCACCTTTCTTTTTATACGGAGATGGTTTATTAACTGCTAACCGCAGATCCTCCGAGACTAGATTTATCGCCCTTGATAATGACGACCGGGTACGGCCCAAGGTAAAGCTTTTGTTTTGTTTTTAGGGAAAAGATAATAAAGTATGTGGCAGACATATTAGATGTGAATGAAATGCTAATGCGAGTTTTAAAATTAATTATAAAGCCAAATATTTAAAACGAAAGTATGTGGTAGTTACACAGAATCGCAGTGGTTATGCAGGATATTCATTTCGAAGGAATTCTTGGAAAACGTAGATTATCAGTGTGTATGTGTGTGTGTGTGTATATATATGTATGTGTGTGGGTGTGAAATCTAATTTTCATACATATGTGAGATTTCCCAAATATATATGTAGTGTATTATGTATATGTGTGTGTGTGTGTGTGTGTGTGTGTGTGTGTGTGTGTGTGTGTGTGTGTGTGTGTGTGTGTGTGTGTGTGTGCATGCGTGCATGCGTGAGTGGTGCAGACCATTTCATCAAACGTTGCCTCGCAATTAATATTTTCATCAATCAATTTAATATAGGAAGAAATTTAATATTTTTTCATTTTGCATAAATTTTAAATTTAATTCTGTGAATTGATAAGCTGCCGATGTTCTGCTCTAATTATTATTATTAAGATTAAATTTTGATTTAAAATTTAACTTTATCAATTCTGCAATTACTTTTTTCTGTTAAATTTTTATTGCTTAATTCTTACAAGTAGGTTCTGCATCCTACCTTAATCCTGGCCCCAAACCAACGTGTATAGCTAATGTACAAGAAAGAGAGGTTTCATTTCAGCTGTTCGCTTACAAATACAGACATTATTAGGGTAAGAGTGAGTAAATTGCAGAAGTGCTACGCATCAAAAATCAGGCGACTTGTTAGGGACATCTAAGGTGTTCACCAACCTTATTCGCGCCTTACAAATGCGAGACGGTCACGTTAAAACTCCTCCACGAAATTTATTCCTTTCCTAATTTATTCCTTTTCTAATGTGGTTTAGTGAGAAAATCCCCAAGCTGAACCCCTACGATTTCACTGCATCAACAAAAAAATGTATTTTGTCACATTGACAAAAAGGTCGATAAATTTCAGTGTTTTATGGGACAGAAACATATCCATCTTGATCAACCATCCATCTCTTTCTCTAATATATATATATATGTGTGTGTGTATGTGTGTGTGTATCTTCTTCATTGGCGCAACAGCCCCACGATGAGCTAAGGCCGTCTGCCTATTGGCAGATTTCGAGACAGGAGATGCTTTCTTTTTTTGCGGGTAGGGTTCTCAGCAATACGTCCAACACTCTACAATCAGATTAGACAGGAACCAATGATTTTAATGGAACCAATGATCCACTACAAACCATACTGAAATACTACAAACATACATGGCACCACCCGATGTCGAACACTATATACCAAACGCCAGGTGTTAGTCACTCGGCCATCATTTTATGTGTGTGTGTGTATATATATATATATATATATATATATATATATATTATTCACCTTTATGACATTCGCTTCACCCTAAATTGTTCGATTTAAGCAATTAGTATTCATTCTAGCTTTTAATTTTAATGAAATTTACATTCAGATTTTTTTAGGCTGATATTGTCTTTTAAATTTTTACATGTCTGAATTTTTAAAATATAATAACAAGATGGCATTTCTGCTGCCTGACCTTTAGATTAAACCAAATAGTTCTACTGTTTTCAACTAAATTTCAAAGAAAATAAATAAAAATCAGTATTTTATTAAGAAGGAAATTAAAATTGGTCTGTTGAGTCAAATCATTTTTATTTCAAATCTTAATTACTCATTAATCGAGGTTGCGGACATTGCAATGATAAGCAATACAAATTCAAAGTGATCAATTCGTATTTATCGGGCACGTGACTAACGTTGCAAAATTCTTAATTCGAGCGGATGGAGTGACTTTCTTTAATTTTACTTCCTATTTATGTTCCATTTTTACAAAAAAATTTAAATATTCTTATAGAATTCTTTTTAAGATTAAATGCAATTAA
>BPLR01017835.1:0-32979 GCA_021605095.1 Caerostris extrusa | reverse complement strand
GTCGCAGGAGGAACTTGCAGCACGCACTTACTCCCGGACGCTCTGGACCTGCAGGAGACTGGCCACGGGAAGCAGAATCTGCGCGAAGAAGAACATTGAAAATTATAAACTTAACAGAACATGGTGATGAGCTCGCTGCATATATGATTTAGTAGCACTTAGTTCAGAGTCCTCCCAAAAACTAAATTGGAAGTTATCGTGTTTACGTTGCACGATGAAAATGCCTCCGTGGAAAAAGATTCAAATTATTAGATACTGCTGTTAAAGGATGTTCATTCCATATTGTGATGATACATTGAATCAATAATATGGTGGTCTCATTGTACAATTTATTGGATTGGAGCATCGAGAAAATGTCCTGCAGTTGGAAATCATATGTATGACTTAAGTAGAGAAAAAGATTTACAATAATGAAAACTTTTATTGTAATTTTGTTAGACTATGGGGGTTTTAATAACATACTTTGATGAGGATGGATGCGCAATGAATTTACTCCAATATAATCCCCAAACGGATCATTTCTCTTTAATAATAATACAAAAATTTCAGAAGTTCAATTTATGCAATATCCACGAACTTCCGTTAATCATGTAGTATACATTCGTGCAGCAGCCTTTCCTACTTGATGTACTCTAAAAAGAACTGAATCTATTTTAAATTGCATTTATAAAACCATAAATAATTTGAGAACTATTCCAGTCGTGGTAATATGCAACCAACAAATACTCGTTGTAATAACATGTCTCCTATCCTAGGGATGGCTGTAATCTTTTTCCTTCTTATATGTAATACAAATATGAAACTGTTACATTTAGAGACATCTCTAAGAAGTCAATAATCCCCTTTTCCTTTATAAGTAATGCATCTTAAAACTTAATCTGATACAAATCGAACTTATTATTAACAATTCAAACTTTTGTAAAATAATAATAATTGATAACAATTTTCTATCATTATTTTTCTTGTTGAAAATCTCCACATATTTTGTTACAGTATGTGCTTTATACGAGAAAACAAAAAAGCAAATGTTTTTTATAAAAACAAATACTATATATTTTAAAAAAAAGTACTTAAAAACAGCTGTCGATTTCGAATGTCAAAAATTTTAACATAAGTCTTTCGACAATTGAACGCCAAAATATGTTGAAGATTCAAGGTTACCTAGAATGCACCACGACGGGCCTGCTACAATGCATTCCAATTTTTCCATTATAATGTTGAAAAATACGTACGAATGATACGCATCTGGCATGGAACGTATCCGTACGAATGGTACGTATCTGTACGTATTTGCAACCTCCACCCTCCATGCTTAACGAGCCTATGCTTTTATGGTGTCCATACTCGACAGGAGGCGGGATTTTCGGTGCGCTGTGCTTGTTGAAATTCCTAATACGGAAACTCGCTATCTATCTAGCCGCTCAGACCCTACTTTAAACAGGTTAAGCAGTCACATGAAATAAAAAGAAACTTTATATATATATATATATATATATATATATATATATATACAGAACCTGAAATTCACCAAAAATCATTTCGCAACCAAATTGTAGTCTACTTTTGGTTTATCACTATTATATTAGATGAATTGTATATTTAATCTTAATACATTCATGCTTTTGTTTATGGAAGTCGTTTTTAGTATTGTGAGACATTTAAGTAGTAGGATTTAAATGAATCCCTTATTGCTAATACTTATAAATAAAAACTGTAATGACTTGTCTGTTATTTGTTATTGGAAGTTTCATGTTCGACTGTATCTAAAGAAATAAAACAAAGACCTTATTTATGTAGTCAATAAAATGGAAGAGCAATAATCGTTTTTAAAACTACTTCCTTATCGCCAGAAACCGTTTTTAAAACGTGTATTTTATTCGCTATAGGAGTTGATACCATGACAGTCCATAAACACGCCTTCGGTGATTATGAGTGAAATAAATGTTTGTTTTCAGTTTATTTCAATTTCGCTGCATGCTTTTTATTTTTGCGCATAAATCTCGTGTTAAAGTGTTTGACATAAATCACCGAAAAAAATGCACAATAAAACTGTGAAGAAAGACATACTTTTAGATTTTTTTTTTTTTTTTTTTTTTATTATAGTGAGAAGCATTTAACTGACCTTGAGATGAAGCAAAACATTGATTTAAATTTTAATCTTATTTCAATTTTTTAATAATTTTACAGATTCTACGCATGTCCTTAAAACATTAACTACTAAATGCATAAATTAGGTTTTTCGTTTCTATTATTCAAAGAATAGACATTCGGTTATTTTAGATGTTTATTTTGAAAAAAAAAAAAATTATATATTGTTTTAGAAAGAGATTCCAAAAATCTCTTAATAATACAATATTTTATCTTATTATGTAAAGCAATTCATCTAAAATATTTCAAATGTAGCAGTTCTTATGTTCATATACCTAGAGTACATCCGAGTGTGCATATATATACTATATGCAAATTCAACTAGAAATTGCAAACCTGATAGCACCACGTCATGCATTCTAATGGAATTTTTTTCCCTATATTAATCTATCTAAAACTACTTCATCAATAATTTTTCTCTCAAACGTACAATTTTATTATTTTACTAAAGGGAAAAGGCATGTACCAACCTGTACATTATCTTCTGATATAAAGCACTTCGCCTGTATATGCGAAGTCAACAAGAAGATTGCAAAGCTGATGGCTCCACGTCATGCATTGTAATAGATGATTTATTTTTCCGACATATCACCTAAGAGAGAAACAAAAATTCAGAATTTAAGTTACGATTATTTTAATAATGTTTTTTAACTAAGAATCAAAATATAATTTAAAACATTACAGAAAAAATAATTCAATTAGTTTAGAAAATAAAAGGAGCATAGTTTAAAATTTTGCAGTGAAATTAATTTTAATTAAATAGAATAATTTCATTTTATGATAAATATTTTTATTTCATCAGATAAATTCTGAATGTATTACTGGTATTTATTACTAATGTTCAATTATGAATTTAATCGTCATTTTGTTAAAATATTAGAATGGTTACTGCGTTTTGAAATGGTGTGGAATGTTCTATTATATGGATTGTTGTTTCGATTCTGCTATAACGTGTGCAACTCATGCTTTTTCACCTTCCATATGTCCATCTTTAAGCGTTCTACATCATTTAACACCATCTTCTTTTTTCTTCTTCCTCATTGGTGTAACAGCCCACGGGGCACCAAGGTTGTCTGCCTACTGGCAGATTTCGTGACAGGAGATGTTTTTCTTTTTACGGGGTAAGGTTATCAGCCCTACGCCTAACACTTTACAGTCATATTAGATTGGGACCTACGGTTTAAAAAAGGATTCGAACCATTGCAAATATCCATGGATCCGCCAGGACACGAAAGCAAAATCTGTGGCCCCGAGCTCCAGTCAATCAGCTATCAGGTCCCTTTAACAACATCTGCATTCTTTAAGTGTTCTACTATATTTACCTGAAGAATTTGTAATGCTCATTAATAAGCACTAACGCAACGCTTCCAAAATGGGGTCTGTGGATAACCGATAGATGAAGATACTTAGTGCTCATGCGCAGAATGGAGAACGCTGCAAAGGACAACATTCTAAAATGGCACTTACTAAAAAAAATACTATTCAGTTATCTTAGATTAGTGATCCAAGAGAACGTTTCTTCTTCTTTCAAGCTGAACAGTACAAAACACACAATCCAAAACAAAAGGCCTGGCTTGCTCGGCAAAGGAATCGTTTTGCTTCACGTCAATGCTCGTCCACACTGGCTGATCGAACCTATTTGAAAAACTTGATCATCCTCTGTATAACAGGTGGACTGAAAAGTTCGTAGGCTGACACATAGATGGCGCTACTAGTATTAAATCCATATGATTTTTAGTTAGCCCTAACCTTCAAAAGACACGTGTATAAATTTGACAGCTGTTGCGCTATTAGTATGTGAGGTATGGCACTTTTAGTGAAGTTATAGCATTTTTAGTGTTCCTCCGTGCAGTCCACTCGGCTGATTGTCGATTGGACTCCGGTGTGAAATGATGGAGCCATGTTTCATCCATTGTCACATATCGACGCAAAAATTCGGGTTTATTAAGATTGAACAGCTCCAAACACTGCTTAGAATCATCCATTCGTTGTTGTTTTGGGTCGATTGTGAGCTCGCGCGGCACCCACTTTGAACAGAGCTTTCGCAAATCCAAATATTCATTCACGATATGTCCACACGTTCCTTTAGTATCTTTAGGGTCTCAGCTATCTCAATCAACTTCACTTTACGGTTATCAGAAATTATTTTGTGGACTTTTTTGATGTTTTCGTCGGTAACAATCTCTTTGGGGCGTCCACTGCGAGCAACGTCCTCGGTAATCATTTCGCCTCGTTTAATTTAGCAAACCACTCCTCTACGGTTGATTTTCCTGGTGCAAAGTTCGAATAATGTTTATCAAGCCAAGCCTTGTCTTCAATAGTATTTTTTTTTCACCAAAAAGCAATGCTTCATTAACACACGAAATTCCGAAATGCTTCACTAAAAATGCTATACCTCACATACTAATAGTGCAAAAGCTGTCAAATTTATACACGTGTCTTTTGAAGGTTAGGGCTAACTAAAAATCATATATCAATCAAATCATATTTAATACTAGTAGTGCCATCTATGTGTCAGCTTACGAACATGTCAGCCCAACTGTTACTTCTGTCATTTGTTCTTGCACTTAAAGCTCTTTGGTACATTTGCAACGACGAAGATTACGGTGTCAAAACGAAAATGCTGGAGTAGTTAAAAAATCAGATTTATATGAGGATAAATTCAGAAGCTGGTCGTACGATATAACATACACGTTAATATACACTCATGTCCATAAATTAAGGATATTGAAGTTCAGGCAAAGAAAGAGACAGAAGCAAAACAAATTTGACTTATTTGTAAAGTCTATTTATTAAACAAAAGGTAAAGAGCAAAAAAGATGCTATATGTTTGATATAATTAATAAAAATTGCGATTTTTACTCCTGAGCAAATTTCAAAAAAGAACCTATTTACAAAAACAGTATAACATGGTTAGTATGATGGTTAATATGGAGTATGTCTCTCGGACGATGCAATACAGGCATTACAACGCCTAGGCATGCTGAGTATCAAATTATCATTCTGATCTTGGGGAATATTACACCACCCATCAAGCAATGCCCTCCGAAGTTCCGGTTGACAGGTGGGAGGGGTTGACGGGCTACAATTCGTCGGCCAATGTGCCCTAAGCGTCTGTACACGGTCTGCCTTGAAACTGTCCTACCGGTAGCTGAAGAGAGCTGACGAGACAGGTCTGATGCTGTGCTCCGTCTGTTTCTTTTGGCAGTAACTGCTAAATACCGGTCCTCATTCGGCGTTGTAACTCGGGGGCGATCTGTGCTGTAACATCTACTCACATTACCATCATCTTGGAATAGTTGCCAAAGCCTGGAGATGACACTCTGGGCGATTCCAAGTTCCTCGGATACTTCCAGCTGGGTACGTCCACATTCCAGTCGTCCGATAATTCTACCACCTAAAAATCATCCAAATGCTTCCTTTGTGCCATAACTATGCGGTTATTGCACCGAAAGGCTTTTAAAGCGCTTGTGAACAATTTTACTTTTTTTGCCACCATTCCTTATATACCCCTCTCTTACACTCTCATCATTGTGACGCGTACTATCCTCGCCATCTGGTGGTTTCCTGTAATTTGTCCTGTATATTCTTCTTCAAGATGTGTGTTTTATTTCTGTAGGTGAAATTTTTTATTTTAGAGTTCAATTTCTGTGTGATTCTGAATTATCCTTAATTTATGGACATGAGTGTAGATGGAAGTTACGTACAAATGTATATTATGTATCCAGATTTTCCTGTCGAAATAAACTTGCTAATAAAATTGCTCTTGTTTTTTTTTTCATGTCGAAAAGATACTTTCTTAAAAACATTCCTCGCTTAATAGTTCCATTTTTTAAATATCGATCATAATAGATCTAATTTTTTTTTTTAATTTTCCTTTGTCAGCAAACTGAATTTATAAGTTTTACCATCAATAAAAGTATTTTTTAGAGAAAACTCATTAGAAAAACTCTGCTGTTAGTTAATGCAACTAAAAAAATACAATACATTAAATATATCTTCACAATATTTAAATAGAAATTGTATTTATATAAGTTATTTGTAAGGGCTACGGTCGATATTCTTCAATCATATCAACCACAGTGAAGATATTCTTTATTTATATGGGAATTATTTTTATTACATCGGTGGCTCCCATGTTCCACTCATGTATGACACGAATAGACCACCGACGGGTAATGAAAAGACCTTCTATGAAGACTTTTTGGTGGTAACTGCCCCGCATTTGTATGTTATAAGGAAGAAGGGAAAAACTCCCACTAAGCAGCCTAATTGTCAGTACAAAAACGTGATATGTCACATCGTCCTCTTCATTTCTGAAAGCAGTGACTGCAGTGATCGGTGGCATCGAACCTGAATCCACCTGCCCCTAGCTGGGCACTTTACCATTGGGTCATAAGTTGGGCACTTGTATTTAAAATATCTCATTTATCATAAATTCTTATATTTACATTAACTCATTTATCACTAATACTTGTATTTATAATAGCCCATTTATCCTAAATTCTTATATTTGCATTAACTCATTTTTCTTGATTGCTTATATTTATAGTAGCTCATTTATCCTGAACACTTATATTCATATTAGCTCATATAAATTATATGCATTCACGCTTTTATAACGTATGGATAGAGGTCAAATCTATGTCAAAAATAATCTATAATAAAAACAATGAACCTTATACTCTACAGTTCACTTTTTGTTAATTGTATTTAACAAAACTGAGTTTTCAAGTAGATTTTATGAAGATAAAATTAGATATCTTTGGCAAATCGACATGGATTCTAATATAAATTTCAGATCACATCTCTCATTGTTCTCATAGTTACTACTGTACCCCAAAAGAAAGACCGATTACTTTTGTTCAAAAACTCTTTATTTATTCTTCCAAATTTATTTCATCGCCTTCAAAGTAATCCCCTTCGGACACAATGCACTTATGACAATTTTTTTTCCAATCCTCAATGCATGCTAAAAGTCATCGGCAGGGATGGCCTTCAAAGCGCACGGTGATTCACTTTGAATCTCTTCAATCGACTCAAAACGGTGTCCCCGAGTGGTCTTTTGAGTTTAGGGAATAGCCAGAAGTCGCACGGTGTGAATACGAGGGTTGTGGAACGATATGGTTTTCATTTTTTGCGAAAAAGTCACGAAGAATCAATGCAGTGTGAGCTGCCGCATTCAGTGTTTTCGGTACCAATCGTGATTTGACGCGTTTGAGGCCCAAAAATGCAATTGACCGATCCTTTTGAAATTCCAACATCATCAGCAAGGTCTCTAATTATAAATCGACGATTCGCAAGACCAAATCTTTAATTTTTGAACGTGGGCTTCGTCGGTTGAGGTTGATGATCGACCAGAGGGTTCATCGTCTTCAACGCGTCCTCTGCCTTCTTTGAACTGTTTATACCGTTTGTAAACATTCCTTTCCAATATAGGAATGCTCACCGAATGCTTTGTGCAACATTCTATACGTTTCAGCAAACAAAATTGAATGCAAGTTCTTTGCCGAGCTAATTCAAAAATCGCCGGAATCAGTTTTAGCTTCTCACAAAGCCAAGCGTAACTGAAACACCAATGGATATTTTGACGTGAAATTTCCCACACATGTCAAGGACAGCGCAAAGCAACCTAAAAAAAAAAAAAAGAAAAAAAAAAAAGCCCCGGGAATTTTAAATGGAAAATTGATCTTATTTTTTGGACACAATAGTATTTAATAAAACGCATCAAATTAGCACAAAGAGTTAGCGTCAATGTAACGAAATGCAAAACTCTTTAATATGTGTAAATGACCTTTTTGCATGAGCATTGTACTAGTTTCATTGTAATCAGCATTTAATAAAGAAAAAAGAAGGCATGTATACATAAATTTCCCCAACTCTTTAATATATACGGCATTCATCTTCAATAAAGGAAAATGAAAAATGAGCATGGCTATTCTTTGGAAAGCCTTTAAAGAAAACAGCCCCCGCACAAAAAAATTCAAAGGCTGCAGTGAAGTACCGCATGAAATATTGCTTTGAGGAAGGGGGATACCGAGAAGTTTGTTTAATGTCGCTCACTGTTGGAAAGCCCCCTTTCCGTTTTCCGAACATTAATTCCCTGCACCCCAATGGCAACTTGGACCGCCAAGATCGTAATTCTTGCTGTAATGGAAAGGATTAGGATAGGGGAATGCTGGTGTCTATTTGTATCCCTGGCAAATGGAGACTGGTAATCTCCTGTCTTAAGGTTTTTAGATGTGATATTTTATCGCCAATCCTTCCGCTTTAAGTCAAGTTCGCTGCGAATACTGCATGGGGTGCATAATTAAAAGTGAAGGGAACATGCATGCTTTTTTTTTTTATCAATGGTACAGGAACATGGTATATGTATTTTTACTGTCTATATTTTGGAGTCTGTAATTTTCATCACAACCATTAATGTTTTTTGTATGGTTTTTTGTGTAGTTTTTGTTTAGTTTGTGTGTAGTGCTTTTTTATGTACTTTTTGTACCTTCATAAATGCCAGTGTTTTTTTTTTTTTGTTTGTATGTAATTTTTTTTCTTTGTACATAGAATTCTCTAGATAAAAATTTGATCGTCAGAATATTAAAAGTCTCTTTTAGAAAAAGAATTAAAAAAAAACAAAAAGCTTCGTAATTTATTCTGAGATATGCATAGGTATTTACATTAAAAATTATATATTGGCGAGAAGATAATTTTACTTCAAAAGAGTAGCAGCATTCACTTTTCAAATCGTCGCTTAAGAAAGATGGCTAGTTTGTGTTCACTTGTGAAGAAATTTTCCTCTCCACAGAGAAATCATGGCTCTCACTGAAATGTTATAACTTCTCGCAATTTTACAATAAAAACTTGGCATTACATATATCATTTAAAGGATTAGAGATAGGAGAATGCTGGTGTATCTTTTGTATCCCTAGCAAATGGAGACTGGTAATCTCCTGTCTTAAGGTTTAGATGTGATATTTTATCGCCAATCATTCCGTTTTAAGTGAAGTTTGCTGAATACTGCATGGGGTACATAATTAAAGTGAAAGGCGTATGGATGATTTATTATTATTTTTTTTTGCATATGGTACAGGTATTTTTACCGTCTATATTTTAGAATCTGTAGTTTTCACCACATCAATAAGTTTGTATTTTTGACACATAAACGGAAAGTGAAAAATGAGCCTTCATAAATGCATGTATTTTTTATACATGGAATTTTCTAGATAATAAATTTAATCATCAAAATATGTCTCTTTTAGGAAGGTTTGGTTTGTCGCTCTACGGTCAATTTTGTACACAATTTTAAGCTAATTTAAACAGGGACCTACAGTTTAACGTGGTTCGAACCACTAGCAAACATACATGCCATGCAAGTTAAAAATATAAACTTGACATTGCATATATCATTTAAAGAATTAGGGGCAGGGGAATGCTGGTTGCTATTTGTATCCCTAGCAAATGGAGACTGGTAAACTCTTGTCTTAAGATTTAAATGTGATATTTTATCGCCTATCATTCCTCTTTAACTCAAGTTTGCTGCGGATACTGGCATGGTGTACATAATTAAAACTGAAAGGAATATGGATGGGTTTTTTTAAATATCAATGGTATAGGAATATAGTATAGCTATTTTAACCATCTATATTTCAGAGTCTGTAATTTTCATCACAATCATTAATTTTGTATTTTTGTGTACATTTATGTGTATCTTGATAAATCCATGTATTTTTGTTTGTATGAATTTTTTTTTTTTTTTTTTTTTTTTTTTTTTTTGTACATAGAATTCTCTAAATAATAAATTTGATCGTCAAAATATTAAAAGCTTCTTTTAGGATTATCTTCTTAATTCGGAGATATGTATGGGTATTAATTACAACGATTATATGTTGCGAGAAGATGATTTTACTTCAAAAAGAGTTGTTGTTTCTTATCCCACTTGGTAGACAGCAATATCTAAAACCAAGCCCACGAACCCGTGGTGGTCTCATGGTTGAAGGGAAAGGGGGTGGCTCTGTTGTGATGGAGCACCCGTAGGTAGAAAAACTCCGTGACGCTGACTTTACGGTAGTGTTATTCCAAGAGAGTAGCAGCATTCACAATTTAATCATCACTTAAGAAAAGATGACTAGTTTGTGTTCACTTATAAAAAAATTTTCCTGTCTACAGATAAATGATGACTCCTTTAAACTGTTACAACATCTCCCATTTTTTGTTAAATAAAAATTTAACACCACATACATCCTTTACAGACGTACTAAGCTTATTTGATTTTACAGATTGCTATTAAAAATCAAGTTAACATTTCTAGAAATTTTATTTTACAAAGAGTTTCATGTTTCATGTATGGGTGTTTTATAAAAAGTAACTCATGTTTACTTGAAATGGATTTATGCATACTTATATTGAAATGTTATTTTTATGCTTACTTATATATGAAATGTTATATTATGTGATTCCTTCTTTTAATTCATGATGGTATACATTGTAATTATTTATCTCATGTACTCACAGTTGAACATGGCCAGGAAGTAGGCGCTGCACGAGGCCAACACCACCTTGTGCGCCAGGATGACGTCGCTTCCGGCGTGCAGGCTGACGTCGCAGAGCTGCCTGTTCTGTCGCATGCAGTTCATGGCGAGGAAGCCGCTGCCGTGGTGGTCCGGGTTCACGTGGTGCACGTGATGCAGTCGCACGGCAGCAGAGCTGGCGTTCAGCGTGTCGATCACGTCCGCTTCCATGGCGAGGCGGCGGCGACTGCAGAGGGAGAGAGAGAAGAACAAAGCCACATTATTGTCCGCTGCCACAGAGGAAGTTTGACATTGGGCACAAAAAGAGGTGCTCGGAAAATGCTTCTCTTCCTTGTTAATTGCCTTTATTTGGACGGGAGCTATGGCCCTTCTTCGCTTTGTGTGCTCACAAGTGCGGTGGCATTATTTTTTTTTCTCTCCCCCGGCATGGTACTTAGATTGAATGCATTAAATGCTTGATTCATTTTATAAATGTTGTATCAAGATGATTCTTTTTTATTTACTGTGAATAAATTAAATGCTAATACCAGTATTGGAGGGCTATAGTACATGGTTCAAGAAAGTTATCTAGTTTTGTTAACAACTTTTTAGTAAAAATGACCACATTGGCGTTACATCTTTGGTCGTTTCTTAGAGAAAATGGATGGATGTCTTTCTGCCTTTTTTTTTTCTAATGCAGCCAGCAAATACTTAGACAGTTGTCTTTTATACCATAGGCAAATACTGTACCGACATTACTCACTTAGCACCACCCAGGGGGTGCGTGTAGCTTGAAAATAAGCTACGGACGCGGAGTGACAATACCCCCGCATCGCTCTATGATCCTATTAGACTATGACCTACAGTTTAAAGTGGATTCTGAACCCCTACAAACATCCATAGCACCGTCGGGACTCGAACCCGAAACCTGTGGTACCGAGCGCCAGAGCGCCATCCATTCGACCATCAGGCCACTCTTTTCTTGACATTGTTGTTAGAAAACTTAACCCCATTTGTGACACATCTATGAAAAAAATTTACGCAGACCCCCTGACGTCAGTGAACTAAGTCATTAACGTCACTTTGACTAAGATGCATCAGTCTACCATTTGAAATGCCATTTATAGGATAAAGATTAGGATCGAATCGGCAGTTCTTCTTCCGAAATGCCTCAATCCAGATTCTAATTATACTCCAAACAAATATTCAAAGAAATTATCAAAATACGAGGACCTAATGGTCGAGGGACTAGTGCCACAGGTTTCGGGTGCGAGCCCCCGCTGTGCCATGGATATTTATAGTGATTCGAATCCACTTTGAACAGTAGATCCCGGTCTAATATAAATGTAGAACGTTGGGCATAGGGCTGACAACTGTAGCCCTCAAAAAGGAAAAACTCCTGTTTCGAAATCTGCTAATATGCAAACGGACTTGGTCCATCATGGGACTGTTGCGCCACTGATGATGATGATGATGATGAATTAAAATACAGTAACACAATAACAGTGAAGTGGCAATCACTTTTTCATGTTTACTGTAATGCGATCAAATAAAATTGATTTATTATTAAAATGGCTCTTAACAAGACTTAAACAAGATCTTCATAAAGTTTCAAAAAGTTTTCTGTAATAAATGCTAAGAATAAATTCATTTTTTTATTTGAACATTACAACATCTAATTGTAACATTTCTAAGAAATACTTAAAAAATTTGCTTAATTACCTTTATGAATAAAAAAATAATTTAACAATGATTCACACAATTCCATAATAAATTGGCAACAATTGTGATGAGGATTCTATGGAACAGAAAAATTTGACCCTTTTTTTTTTCCCATTCCATAAGATGTTTTTAATGTTATATTTTCCGATGTGGAAAGAAAAAAAGCTTAATTTCGTCCAAACTTATACTTTATAATAGTGTCCGTTTGATATAATAAATGTATATTTCAAAGAATGGTATTATAATGGCCCATATATGCAGGGTATTTATAAAGGGATCATTAGGTTTTACTTCCAAAGAATGGTTATAAATATGAAATACTTCATAGGAAAGGTAAAAAAAAACAGTTTTATTTCAAATAACGGATAGAGAGCGCTTTATATTAACATAATAGAAATCCTTTTTTCATACCGTACTTAAAAATACGGTAGCACTACAGCGGCCTCGTGGTTATCGCTTTGGCATTTGGTACCATAGGCTTCAGGTGCGAAACCTAACGGTGACATGGATGCTTGCGAGTTGTCCATTTTAAACTGTAGATTCCGGTGTGTTTAGCCCTCGTGTGCACAACATGACCGTAGAGCGATAAACAAATCAAACCCTGGCACTACAGTCTATGATGGGCCATGGCCGTCCGCCTATTAGCAGATTCCGAAACGGGAGATGTTTTTATTTTTACGGGTAGGATTGTCAGCCCTACGCCCAACGCTCTACAGTCATATTAGACAATTACAATTTAAAGTGGATTCTGAACCATTATAAAGATCCAGAGCACCACCGGCACTCGAACGAGAATCCTGTGGTACCGAGGGCTAGTCACTCGGCCATCAGGCTCCCATAAATATTAAGAGTTAATGAAATAATAGACACAAATTGTTAAATATAAATAACAACAAACCGTCGAAAGTCTATTTGTTCACAGCGGCAAAAAGATGGTTATTTTTGCAAATTGTTCGTTTAAAAATACATTGATCTGCACCGATATAGGCTGATGCGGTGTTGAAATTTATGCAAAAATCCTGAACTTAACGAATGCGAAAACATATTCGTAACATCTGTGTTTGAAAGTCGTCATCAAGAGATTATTATTTTTTTTTTCCACAAACATTTGACGTAAATGTCTCTTTCCCCAGACTATTATGGGGTTATAAAACGGGAGAAAAAGAGCATCTCGTCACTTAATTATTTTGCTTTAATTGCAGCCCAGTGACATCATTAATATAAAAATATAATGAGACACGCAATTGCATCATGCTTTTTCTAAGAAATAGATTGCGTTTCGTTACGTATTTCTCTGCCATAGACCGTTATTTGTAAACCCTTTACAGCCATTGTTACAAAGTTATATAATGTAAAAACAAGCTATTGCTTCGCTCATTTAAAAAGTATCAGAGATAAAAATTAGAATCTTACGTGATGTACATCATTGTTTTGTTATAAATGATTTATGGATGAAGTTGTTATACATCTGACTTGTGTGCATTATAAACAATACATTGTCTTTAATTGTGTAACAAAATTTTATTTCTGTCTTTTATAAAAGCTTGAAGCATCTCCTGCTGAATCTGTCTTACTTTTCTTTTAAATCTATCCTCACAATTAAGGAATTATGATTTTTGTTTTTCCAATAAAATTAATTTTCTTTTAAAGGAGTAATTCCTGTTTAATATTTCAAAATTGTTATATTTTGCTCAATAAAAATTCTATTTTAATTTTCATTAAAAACAATCGAAAAAAATTATTATAAAATTACAATGGAAAAATTGCTATTATTTCGGAAAGAAATTACCTAATACAAGTAATTTTAATTTGAATATTTTATTCTGGTAATAAATTGATGGGAATTGCAAAAAAATTAATATTTTTCATTTAGGCGTGTATAATTGAAAAATTGCATGTTCAAAAAGGACAACAAAAAAAATTAAGGTTAACCACAGTCCTTTTTAACATTATGGTCATTTTTTGCACACTTTAGGGTAATCAGACCGGGCCTATAATTTAATATGGATTCCGAACCACTTACAAACATTCATGCCACCGCCACGATTCGAACCTAATGCCTGTGGTTCCAAAGGTCAGAGCATTTGCCAATTGACCAACTCAATGTTAATAACTTTATCAACTTTGAGTTAATAAAGTTAATTAACTCAAAGTTAATGAGTCTCACTGACTAGTCTTCCAAAAACAATAGAAAAATACTTACAGTTATATAATAATTATCAATTGCGATTTGAGTAATTTATGTAAAATAATTTAACAATTTTAGTAATTTATGTATAAATGTTATAAAATAGATATCAATTTTAAGATACATAAAAATAAACTATTGATGTTTAAAAATATTTCACAAATTACTGTTACCTGAAGCAAAAAGCACCATTAAATAATACACATAGAATAATAATAATAATAGAATTATAATAATATAATATAGAATAATAATTATATTAAAATAATGACTTTGGTTGCAATATTCTTTACAAATTAATTTAATTATACTTTTAACATTTACAAATTAAAATCAGTTGATGTCAAAAAAAAAAAAAAAAAAAAACCCTTTTCGTAGCAAAAAAAAATGATACGTTTATTTTTACACGACTTCATATTTAAATACCAAATAATAATGAACCAATTCTTAATTTTCATTCATCTATAAATGTTACAAAAATAATATAGTTAAAATGCGAAGTATGTTTTTAGTTTTCTAAAGCACACTTTTTTCTTGAAACAAACCATGTAAGCATTGGAATTCAAAATAATCCATACAAAAAAATAATAAATTAGAAGTAAATAACCAAGCATTAACAATTATCTACATGCATTTCGATTTTCCACGTAATTTCAGTTTCTACGAGGTAATGGTTTCCTTAACTTGTTTTCTCTGCAATTCAAATTATCGTTGTTAAAAGAGGCATTCTTCAGTTACCGATAGCCTTGATTATTTTAACACTCTAAGAAGCCATTATCTACTAAGAGAAATGAATATTCATGAGTACATAGCACAGTCAAAGATAAGATTACAATTATTCGAATGCGTTAACACAACTTATTCTTTTAGAAAATGAAATGAGCCCCCAAAAGTTTTAATATTATTGGGTTTTTTTTTTTTTTTTTTTTTTACATAATTTTATTCTTGAAATAATCTCTGAAATTACTTATTTAATAAAAATTCTTTTATCTAGAATTATTCTTTTGTGTTTTCTTTGAATTAGATCGTTGTGGAATAATTATAATAAATCCCTATTTTCTATTGGGTTTGGTGCAAAAAAAAAAAAATAAATAATGTAATGGATCTTATTTATTTCTTCTTCAATTATTTAGTTGTAAACATAACATATAGAAAAATAAATACGGAAATAATAGTTCCTTCAAAATTAATACAGTATAGTTTAATAATAAAAATATTTATGAACTGAATCTTTTTTTTTTTTATTATTCTGGTATCTATTGATGTAAATGCAAATAATATAATAAATATTCTATTAACACATGCTGCTTAGAAAATAACGAAGTATAGCTAAGCAATTTCGTATCATTGATAAGAAATCATTAATAGCATCATTGTTTTAGAAATTCTTAAATTATTATTTTTATTTATTTTATAAATATATAAAAAAAAAATTCACGATTTTTTTAAAAATTTGATTTATGATGTTTTTGGAAATAACCACCGACGAATTTGTAGAAAAAAATTATAAAGCCTTTTTATTTTCTAAAGAAAAGTTGTTCGGTCCCTAGAACGTCAGAGATTTAGTTTAACGTAAAAGAACAATAAAAGTATTTATTAAAGCAAAAACATTATTATTTTATTTGAATTGAATAAAATAAAAAAGCAATATACACTCAAGAGCCAAAACATTATGACCACCCCTACATTTTGCAATGAACTCGCCTGGATGACGTGGAAGGCACGTGATCAGTTGGAAATGGTATTTAACTGGTATTAAGTGGTGGTATTAATTTATGCCAAGGCGGGTTGAAGCTGTGTTGCGCGCCAAAGGTAGGCCAACTCGTTATTGACAGGTGGTCATAATGTTTTGGCTCTTGAGTGTATATAACCATTCTTGTATGTGTTTAATAATTTTGGTCTACAAAAAATTCTCTATTACCTAACTAAAAAGAACTTATGAAAAATCTTACAGTTCTGAAATAGTTTTAAAAAATTCAAATTCATGTTAGTCATATATATTTTTCAGGTCAAGTATCATACATATATATTTTATTTTCAGGTCAATATTTTTTTTAAAAAAAATAAATGATAAATTTATAAAACTCCTACATTCTATTAAATAAAAAGTATAAAAATCAATAAAAAGTTAAATAAATGTTTAAAAATGTAATCGAAGTAAAAGAGAATCGTAGCGTTAAATAATAAAAGGAATACAAGCAAAATTGTTTAAACCATGTTTACAAATCTCTTTATACAATTGAAAATAAACCACAGAATCCGGATACGGAAGTGCGTTTATTATTCTTACAACAAATAAAAAAAACAAAGTGTTACTGATAGCGTTATGTCAACATTAATGACCTTGTAGAATAGAGAGTGTTTTTTAAAAACCTTTTAATGAGTTTTTAAATAATGGGACATTTGGAAACTCGTACATTTCTCATCGATTTATCATTATAAAATTTTTTTTTTTTTGCAGGGATTCGATAACAGTGTTATAGAGACAATTTACAGAACCGACAAAAGAAATAAATTGTAAACTTTCATTAATTTGAAAAAGTAAAAGAGTTCTAAATTCTAATTTCTTTTATCACTAAAAATTATCAAATAAAAAACATTTCTTTTTCTCTTTTTCACTGCAAATTGATTTCACATTAGTTTATAATTAGAACAAATAATAAATAAAAATAAAATGCACAAGAAAATCATAGAAATTTTTAATATTAAAATGGATTTTAAAAGTATGCCAATTGATTGAAAAAAACTATGCAACTTCAAATAATTTAGTAACATGACTTGCATGGCCACATTGCCGTATCAGAAATCAAATATGATTGGAATGTTGAATTTTTTTGAAAATATTCCAGACATTAGTAATAAATTTTCTGAACTTAAAATAGTTTGCTTCATATACATAGATAGGAAAATTTTTATGTACATATATTTTGAGAATATATAACATATTATAATATATAAAATCACGAGAAAGTTATCTTTAAATTAACAGGATATATATAATTCTTTTGATGTATCATTTGTTAAATAAAATAAATAGTTCGTCAAAGTAAAATTTTGGTTATAATTATTAAAATTCATAAAAGGTATTCAGTAAGAATTAAAAATATAATAATAGTCACAATTAACAATTAACAAAAAATTACTTTTAATTTTAAAGCACATTTATTCTTGTTCAATAAAATAAAAAGCTTCGAAAACGCTTTAAAAAATTCCATAGCTTTACGAATATTATCCGGCATTTCATCGACACCAAAAGTTCTTTTTGTAACAGTTTATTAATATTTTTTTATTCCTTTTAAAGATGAGCTTTATGCTTTTATGTAGATACTAACAACGATTCTATTTTTAATATTGTCCGTTGTTCTAATTACCGCCTGATTAAATTCTCTTTATTTAATTCTAAAGTTAGTATTGTGATGGATGATAAAACATAAAAAGTGAGACAATTATGAAACAAAACACGGAAGAAAATACGGTAACACATGAACAAACATGAAACAAGCACATGGCACGAAACAGACATGGAACATGATATGAAACAACGCGGAATATATGATAAATGCTATACTGGCTGTTATCACATAGAAGAACAATTTCAGAATAGTGAAACGTTTATATATAAAATACTTTTTTAAGAATTAAAATTCTTATTACCAAAAATGCTTCAAATGCAAAAAAAGTTCTAACTAAACAACTTAATTTAATTAATAACAATTAAATACAGTAGAAAGTATTTATTTACATACCTACTTCAATTTTAAAAGTTATAGTTACAGATATTCAACATTTTAATTATTTTTTAAAAATTTTATCCCTAATTTTGCTACGTATAGTTGAAATGATGAGAAACTAATTTAAATTCCTGTTCTAAAAGTAACAGATGATTATCAACCAAACGAATCGAATTTTCAAAATATTTTCTTTCTCACAGATGCAAACGATATTTATGAATCATTAATTGTGTTGCCAAAGACAATTGAAATTCTACTTTAAAAAAATTATGTCATTTATTTTTAACTGTATCCGTCTAAATAAACACAATTTAATTGCTATTTTTCGTTATCATCAGAATATATAAATAAAAATGTACGATCATGATATAAAATCAGTATCACACAGAATTCAAAAGAAAGAAAATAGCATCAACAACAAAGTAAAAAAAAAAAAATACGTTTGTGTTATCTTACCAGTCAATCTAATGGCTTTCTTTGATGTATGATTTGATTCTTTAAGTGATGAATTATTTCTTTATTTCACCCGAATTCCCATGTATTGTATTCAAGCAGATCGCTTATTGCAGATATTCCTGTCAAATTTCTTTGTTTTTGCGTGACATGATTTTTTTCTATCCTCAGATCACCAAAACAAAGGTCAAAACAATCATCTGTTTAAAATAGGATTCAGTTGTTTAGAATCATATCAGTAATTTTCATCTTTCGAATTATTGCTTTCAATTGGTTTTGTTCAAATTACATTAGTTGCATTTATTTACATATAAAATATTAAGTAAATAGGCTTTTATATAGTAGAGAACTCCTATTTTGTGATAAAAAGAAAAATACTACAAAAACAAATTAAATGGGAAAGTTTTACTATCTAGAATAGTTCAAAGCAAATAATTAAATAAATTTATATACATTAATAATAACGTAATTGCAGCCATACATATAGAGAGTTATTTGAATGAATAAGTTCTAATAAAAAATGTTTTTGTTCTTTTATTCTAAATCGCCATTATTAGTAATTGAATTCGAAAAATAATTACTTGAATTCTATTTTTAAAAGCTTATGTAACTATCTGTATGTATAATTTGAGTGTTAACGCATCAGTTAAAAGAAAAGAAAATGTTTGAATTAATAAACTACATTAATAACTCTTTCGCAAAATTTACAATCGAACGATTATGCTTTTTAATAACTAGCAATTCTTTTTGGATATCACATTTCGGCTGATGATCATCATTCTTTTAACAAGAAAATAATTCCAACTAATATTTCAAATGCATATCATTAAAAATCGTTATCACATTATCATTTTATCCCGTTTTCTTTTCTTTTTCTTCCTTTTAAAATAGTATTCGATTTTTCACCATGTAACAGACACCTAAATTTGCATCTTAGATCTGAAAGACAAGCAACAGAATTTAACTTCGAAGTTATTTTTGTCGTCAAATGGGTAAGTATGAAAGATTTTGAGTTCATATATCTTTCCACGATTTTAAGTTCAATTATTCATTGAGTTATTACATAAATTTATTTTTATATGAATGTCAGATTTTTTTTTTTGTGTATTCTTTTTATTCTAATGGAAGTCTTCAAGCTCAAAAATAAAAGCAATTGAAATTAATAAAGGAATGAACAAAATTAATTGAAGTCTATTAAAAATTTAATAACAAAATTTTGTTATTTCATCACTCAAATTATTTATTTTACTTTAATTCAAATAAATGCTTATTAATATTCCTGAAATTTTTCTGTGGGTCCATTATAATTAAGATTATTACATGAAACACCTTGACACAGTTATAAAAAGTTAAAGATATATTTTTAATTTTTAATGCATTTTAATTGAATTTTAACACTCCTTTTTCTTTAAAAAAATTTTAAATTCGTAAATAAGGTTAATGTTTAATTAAGCGTGTTTAAAGCTTCTTAATAATTTTGCAAATATAATATTCTATATGAATTTTAATTTCTTTTTCGACCATTTAATTTTTGATAAACGAATATTATTCTACGAACATTTTTGCAGGATTATTTTTTTAAAATATTTAACAAAACTACAAATCCATTGAACTTTCAAGAAATTATAAATTTTTACCCGATTTATAAATTCGAATTATTCTAAGATGCAATGGACATGTTTCAAAACTAATCTCAAGATTTGATGAGTAAATTCAATTTGGATTATTCTAAAATATCCACAAACTCAACTTATAGATTTAAATTTGATAATTAATGAAAATACGGTGGAATTTTCTTAAGAGACTATTGCACCAAACAGACATTTTTTAATACAAATTTTGCAGACTTAATGTTAAAAATACTTTACAGGACTACCAAGAGAACATGTACAATGGGCAGGTTTTGGACCAACAAAATTTCAACAATATTTACAAATATTGTGCAACTAGATCTTGAATCTATTATTAGAATTAAGTACTGGGGGAGTCTCAAAAGGGTCGTTTGTTTCATAAATGTTCTCAAACTTGACCATGAAACTATTTTTAGTGGAAAAGGGGTTCGGAAAAAGTGTCCCTTCTATGACAGGCTATTTTTTATTTACTGTATGAGCTAACTAATACAAGCGATATAGTTTTTGATTCTAATTAAGGAAATGTGAATTTTAGAAGCCTTTTATTCATACAAAATATTAAAAATATTAATGAATTACAGTTAATACATTAATTCTTCATTTGATCGTTATATTTGCATCAGCCACCTTTTTCAATTCCTACTATTAGTTCACGCTCTCCTATATATATCTTATTCAAATTTTCAATCTTTCATAAAATACTTTTTTATTCATCCACTCAAGTTCAAATACATTTTTTTAACTTGTAGTGGATGACACACTGATGTTAATACAGTTTTTCAAATATTAATTCATTAATTAAATTTAATTAATTACTTTTTAGTTTTATAGGGGAGAAAAAAAATTCTCTTATATAATATATTTTGCAGGATATAAATGTAGGAATAAATACCGTCAGTGGCGATCGCTGGAAAAAATGTCTTTTTCAGATACTTTTTTTCATTCTGGATTCTAGTCTGAATCAAGGTGGGAACAAAATGGAAGAAGTAAGTAAAATAAAATTTTTTTTTTTGTTGAACCTAAGTAGGAATTGACTTAAATTTTTTTTTATAATGCTTATTTATATTTAATGTTTAATAAAGTAAATCCGCAATTTGTTATCGAAATTTTATTATCTTTATTAACAGATACCTTCATTATTAAAAATTGCGGACAAACATTAAAACAGAGACATATTTTTAAAACACATCTTTTTTTCTATTATTTTTCACTTAATAATTATTTTATATTATATTTGGAATCCTTTTTATCCTCGATAAATAAGAGTTTCAATTTATAAACTTTCTCGCTACTGTTACAAATTTGACGAATAAATCTCGTCTGAATTTTTCTTGCGGAAAATCGGTCCCAAACGAAAACAAATTTGCTGTTTTATATACCCACCTGACTGAGCAAACGATTTCTTTTACTTTTAAGTAAATCGTCTGCACAATCTAAATGCTTCCTCATTCTTGTCAGTTCACGAGCTCATCCAAAAAGAATAGGAAAAAAAAAAAAAAAAAAAAAGACTCTGAAAGGCCCTCATCATTCAAAGCGAGTACATCATTGACATAATTAAGAGGGGGGAGGGGGATATTGGTCACGTGTGAATGAAGAGCGGCCGGGGGATGCTCGCGTGAGTGGTTGGCATTGTCACGGATTGAATGGCTTCTCGGATTGTTTGATGTTTTATGGGACGATGAGGATCACGCAGCGAATGATTACGAGGCAAATAGGAGATAGACAGCAGGAGGATATCGAGTGATAACGATTTGACGTGAATGTTTTATGGGATTATTGAATGGAAAACAAATGGACTTCAGAAGGTGGCTGCTTTATACACATAATAAAACGATTACTTTTTTAAAACAATGTCTTTCAGTTCGTCTTGTGAATTTGTATTATTTCCGAAATTTTTTTTTTTTTCACTTTGAAATATTTTATCTGGGTATTTCATTTCATCATGTTTCATATTAATAATAATAATAACTATAAAAAATGAGGTTATAAAGTAATAACGATTGTATGTTTGATGGGTTATTGTTTGGGTGAAACAAATGGCCTTCAGAATGTGGCTATTTTTTAACATACAAAACAATTACCTTTTTAAAAACATTGTGTTTTTAAATTCATTATTCTAATTTGTAACATTTCCGGACAATTTCATTTTTTTCACTCAATATTTTATCTGGTTCATAATAATAATGATAATAATAAAGGAGGTTATAATGATTTGACGTTTCATGGGTTATTGTTTGGGGAATGTTTTATGGGATTATTGAATGGAAAACAAATGGACTTCAGAATGTGCTACTTTTTATACATATAATAAAACGATTACTTTTTTAAAACAATGTCTTTAAGTTAATCTTTTGAATTTATATTATATCAGGAAAATTTTTTTTTTTTTTCACTTTAAAATATTTTATCTGTTTCATAATAATAATAATAATTATAATAACTATAAAAAAGGGCTTTATAAAGTAATTACGATTTGATGTGAATATTTTATGAGATTGTTGAATGGAAAACAAATGGACTTCAGAATGTAGCTACTTTATACACATAATAAAACGATTACGTTTTTTAAAACAATGTCTTTAAATCCATCATTCTAATTTGTAATATTTATGGAAAAATTTCCTTTTTTTCTGTTTCATAATAATAACAATAATTATAAAAAGGAGGTTATAAAATAATAATAATTTGACATTATTGTTTAGGTGAATATTTTATGGAATTACTAAAAGGAAAATAAATGGACTTCAAAATGTGGCTATTTTTATACGTATAATAAAACAATTACCTTTTTTTTAAAAAAATGACTTCAAATTCATCATTCTAATATGTAATATTTACGGAAAATTCCCTTTTTCATCATGAAATATTTTATATGGTTATAATAATAATAATAATAATAATAATAACAATAAAAAAGAGGTTACAAAATAATAATGATTTGATGTGAATGTTTTATGGGATTATTGAAGGAAAAACAAATGTACTTCCTAATGTGGCTACTTTATACGCATTATAAAACGATTTTTCTTTTTTAAAACAATGTCTTTAAATTCATCATTCTAATTTTTGATAAGAAAATTTTATTTTTTGCACTCGAAATATTTTATCTGCTTCATAATAATAATAATAACTATAAAAAAAGAGGTTATAAATAATAACGATTTGATATGTATGTTTTATAGGATTATTGAATGAAAAACAAACAAATTTAATAAGAATGTATGTATATATATATATTGAGATTATTATTTTTTTAAAACTAACAAATTTTTTAATTGAGCTTTCAAAATTTATATAAATTCTGAAAAATCAATTTTTTTTTTATTTTTATTCTGAAATATTTCAAATATAATGTTTTCAATATCAAGCAAATATAATTTGCTGCATAACTTTAAAACTTTTTTTAAGACTGAAAAATATAAAAATTTTCAAGTAGCGGAAAATATTATATATATATATATATATATATATATATTTTGAATATTTGCTTTTAATTAAGTTATATTACTTATATTCTATATTTGAAAACAAAAACGGTCTAAAAATTATTTGAAACGCCATATTTAATGAAGTTTTAGGCATCTTTAGATTGATTGTTCTATTCGCAATATAAGTATAAAATGATCGATTTCTATGAGATTTAAAACACTGTCGTTTGATTTTTTTTTCTGTATTCTAAAAATATTGCATAGTTTTCCTTAAAATGTTTTTTCAGTTAATTAGAATACTTCAACAGATTTCAAACAGGATAACGCAGGGTAACATTTACAATTAATACAGGGTAATTAAATAAATATTGAATTTGTTAAAAAAAATTAAATTCGAAGGTAAATAAATACTGCAATTAAATGCAAGGAATAATTCTTATTACAATTTTCGACTTTCAGTCTTAATTTTTTCTCCCTGTAAATCACTTTTGCCTTCAAAAAATGAAATATTTCAATAGATTAGAAGAGTAAACATGAAACACTATTTATGAAAAAGAAGTTAATTTTTAAAAATCATTTCAAAAGAAAATTTCTTAGAATTAAAATACAATTATCCTTTTTTTTTAATGCCTCCCTTTAAACTTTTCTTTTTTTTACTTTTTCATTTGTAAAGTAGAAAACTATAGTAGACTTATTTTAGCTAATTGAATACATTCGAAAAATCCAAATCAAATTAAATTATTAAAATCTTCAGCTTTTCAATACATGATTTTTCTTCAATATCCTTTTTAAAATGATAAATTAAATTAGAAATTGACTAATTAAATTTGAAATGCGAGGGCGAATAACTTTTTAACTGCTGAACGTTTTCTTCCTATAAATTAAACATACTTTTCCATTTGAATTTTGCTTAAACTGACAAAAATAATGTAATTTGTTTTCGTAAAACCCCAAAATAAATAAAACTGTCTGTTAGTTTGCTAAACACTAGTTAAAATAAATATGCTTTATTTATTGCGTCTACAAATTTATACGAAGTTTGCGTTTATAAATGGGAAATTTTTTTTTTTTGAAAGAAAACGTATTTAATTCACAGAAATGAATAAATTAAATAAAGGATAAAATAATGAAATAAATAATTAAAGTTAATAACTTGATAAATTAAATAATTAAATAAAGAAAACCCACACAAACATATTAAAAATATTAAGAAGTTTTATATAGTAATGCCTATTGCGTAATAAAATTTTCAAGTTTATATTAAAAACTTCTCAATTGTTAAAAAATATTATACAACCTATTTTTACTCTAGATATTTTTAATAACTTCGTAATCTTTGCATTTACAATTATAATGAAGATTCCTTCGCGTATTGAATATAAGAATTAATTAAAAAAATTGTGGAATGTCATTTGTCATTGAAGAATGACATATTTGAAGACATTTTTCTAAGATAAACAAAAACAGACATTCCATTGCATAGTATTTTCATTGTAGAATGCGTTGATTTATTTTATTTTATTTTTTATTTCTGTTAAACATTTTCTGAAAGAACGCAGAAAAAAGATATTCTTTTATTATTGTTCGAATGTTCTTCACTGACCTGAACACGACGAACTTTTCGCGCATCACCGCTTACCCTGCGAATTCCAAAAACGGAAATTATATTATTTGATTCAATTGAAGGGGGAAAAAAGGTTCCAGGTTAGAGTTAAGATGTGTTATTTGTTCTTTTTAAAAAAAACACCTATTCTCATTCAATAATTCCACATAATTTGAATAATTTTTTATGTAATTTGGCCTGTTTTTCTATTGTTATCTGAATTGAATTACCATTATTTGGGCATTTTATTGATCAAATGATACTGTTTTACGGTATTATAAAAACTAAACAACTGTGAACTAAAACGTGCTTCCATTTTTTTGGCATCTGTTATAAAATTGTAACAACATTATTGTTCTCGTCAGAACAAATATTTTTTCGAAGAACAAAAAATAAACAAAAAGTGTTATTATCATATTTGCATTTAATCCCCTGCACATTATTGATTGCATTTGTTTTAATTGTTTTTTGTATAAAAAATAATAAAATATATATATAAAATAATAGTAATGTTAAAATATAGAATAATAGTTAATGCATAAAATATAAAATAATAGTTCTGACACTGAACTTTAAAATTGATATTAATATAATTGTGATTTTAGAATGAAATTTTTGGAACGTGTTTTTGAATCACATTTTAAAAAAAAAAAAAAAGATTTGATTTTCAAAGTTATGTGCGTTTTAAAAGAAGCGCTTTTTTTTTCGTGACTTGATATTTTGTTCTTTGATTTAGAAAATAAATAAATAAATAATAAAAGTTGCAAAAATCCACAAAGGTTCAAATTTATTTTCAACATTTCTTAAATTTATTTGCAAAGATAAAATATTTGTTAAATTTAGAAGTTATCAAACAAGATTTTTTAATATATATTATCGTTATTCTATTTTTTTAAAATATACTTAATATAAAAAATACATACCAAATTTTTTTTAAATACTAAAAAGAAATTCACATAATAATTCCAACATTAAAAAATTTTACTGAACTTTTTTTCCAGATTATGTTTTTCTGGTATAATTTTTATTCAAAATAAAAATGTATTTCAATAGCTTTAAATTTATACAGTTAAAAAAAAATTTTTTGTAATGAAATAATAAAATTACGAAATTTAAGCAAATCATAAACTGAATCATTAGATATTCAGTAAATTAATTAATTACACATTAAACAATGATAGTGAAAATATAAATCTATAATAATTAGAACTATCATGATTATAATTTTGACAAATGAAAATTATTAATAAAAAGAAAACAATTTCGTAAGCGCATCATAATTTGAAAACTGTATTACACTTTCAAAAAAAAATTATATTCTTCTTTATTATTTCCTTTTTTTTTTTTTTTTAATTTGATTCTATTTTTAAGAAATTAGCGTTTCAGAAATTATAAAATCTTTCATTATTGAAATTTTGGCACTATACAAAACTGAAAATTTCAAATTCCAGTCCAATATTATAACAAAAATATTTTAATTAACCAAATTTTTTTATAATTAGTTTCACAAAAATTTTTATTTAATTCCTTTTCAAAGTTAAAATATTCTTTCTAAAGGATAAAAATATAAACATAAGAACTAATAAATGACCAATATTTTATTTCTTATTTTTAAATGGCAAATTAATTACAAAATTTAATAAAATTTTTAATTAATTTTGCTTTAAAAAAAGCTGAAATGTATATCTAGACGCATTATCATGTAATATAAAAAATAATATTATTTTTTTTTATAATATTATTAAATTTTTTTTATTTGCTATAATTATTTCATTAATTTGTTGGATTACATAAATTATGTGCAGTATTTTAGAAAATATCTTAATATTATCGTTTTTTTTATGCAGAAAATCAAAATAAAAAAAATTAGTGCAGATGTTTTACGGTCCATTTTGCTTTCAAATAATATGTATACATACATATTCTATTTTTAAACTTTTAATAAAAATTTTAATATCAAATTAACCAGTTTTAAACTTTTAATTTCTAACAATAGATAAAAATACGATTTATGTCTATATCATTATAGTATAATAACAAATTGCATTTTGAAATGCATTGATAAACATTCTCAACTTTATAGCAGTATTAGCAATTTATAAATCTTTCAAAGTATTTTTTTTTTTTTTGTACATTTTTTAAAAAAAATTCCATGGAATTTTAAAGGAAAAAGACTACTGTCTAAGTTGTTAAAAAATGAATTATCAATCTACAATCACGTGGAGATTGATTAATGCTTAGATAAAAATATCTAATAATGATATTGAGCATATTTTATTTCAAATATGTTAAAACTCAAATATCTCTAATCTACCTACTGACTCCTCTAAAAAATCTACCATGTCTACCATGCATACCTTGAAATTTTCTTAATCTGACTTGAAATCTTCATAATAAAAAAGCAATCCCACAAATTACAAAAAAAACATATCAAATTTTTTTTTTCAATTTAGTGCATTCCTATAACCATCTAATAAAAATAAATAAAAAAAGTCGATATGAAATTCTTATTTGCATAGCTAAACATTCCATATGGCCATCACTCAAAAAGTGAAACCGAAAAAAATCTAACATTCGTTTACGACTTTTGCATTAAAAGAACCGCTGCAACAATATATAGGAGCGGAGCATCTCTATAGGAGGGATGCGGACGATCAACGAGAGATGGAGATGAAAGGAGGCGCAAGAGCCATCCCAGTAACCCAATTGGTGTAGAGAGGGAATGCTACCCACCTGGAATATCGTGTGGAGTCAGACGATTGAGGAAGGGGTGCTGCCGTTCGCCCGACGTCTGCCCGTCGTTCTGTCGTCTCGGCAGACGATGGAAATCGACCACCCTATCGAGACGAACACCCTCAGGGTCAACGTCCTTGCAGGGATTGCCTACTCGATGCGTTCAGCGCCCTTTTGGCGACAAAAAATCGATGGCGAGATCTTTTGGCTAGGGTAGGGATGTCAATGGAGGAGTGAAAAGCGCGGGAAAAAGATTAATGGGCGCAATGTTTTGTTCCTCAATGAAGCTGTTTGTTGATGGAATTGGGGTATTGATTCCGTGCAAGAGAACGGGAATTTTTCTTTTTTTTTTTTTTTTCAAGTTACATTATAAAATGACGCAGCGGATATACTTTTATGAAGAGTGCTTTTAACGTTTGATATTCATTTCTTCATTGAAATAAAAACATATATATTTTGAAAGCTATACGTTTTACATCTAATGATGGGGCATTTTGCCAATACTGATGCCATTCAATCAATACATCCGCAAAAACTTTTCGAATTATTTTCTTTTTTTTTTTTTTTGTATGATCTACTTGGATATTTTCTTTTGGCAGTAATGGCTTTTTTCTCATTGGAAGATAAGTTAAATGATGATACTGACGTTTCAATGGATATCTGTCAAACATTTACACCATGTCAATGTCAAAGACTTTGGCTTTTTTTTATTTGCTAGATATCCATAATTTACAAACATGTAAGGGATGAAAATAGATCTAAAAACTTCTCAGCTCTTAAATCGAAATCGAGATCGGTGCGTAACTTTAAGATTTCAAAACAGCTTTTCATTTGAATATAGTTCGATAATTTAGGTTTTATCCATTATCTTTGATTAATAGAAGTGCACGAAAATTCGAATCCGCTGGCGCGCGTTCGTTGCAATAATTGTTTTCTGAAACGTGGAGACGTGTAAAATACCCAGCGTTGATAGTCATGCTGCATGATGGGAGTTTCCTGCGGTCACTGGTGGCAACGGGGCCCAGCGTGCAGCGGCTGAGATTCGAATCCGCTGACAGCATGGTTGTAGTTACTGCTTTCAGAAATGAGAGCTCCGATGGCGATTGTGACAATGTTTCTGTCATCCGTAGTCCGGCTGCTTGGTGGGGGCTTTACGGATTTTCTCCAATTCGACACGCAAATGCGTGGCAGTTACTCCTAAACGTTCTCCCGGTAGACACTGCCCTCTCTCATCACCCATCGATGAGCTGTTCGTGGTATGTTCCACTCTCCTTTTCTACACGGGGTGAGATGTAGAGAAAAGAAAAGAGTTCCCCTTCCAACCCAGTGGTAACGTGTGTGCAGGAGGGATGAGGTTCGAATCTGCTGGCGACATTGTTGTAGTCACTGCTTTCCGAAAAAGAGGAGACTCAACGGCGATCATGGCAATATGGGTAAAAACCGTCTCGCAACAATAGCTGTCAGGGAGGGGAGTTTTCCCCATATGACACGCAAATGAAAGGCGGTTATCACTAAAAGTCCTCCTGGAAGGCACTGTTCTCTCCCATCAGTGGGCTGTTATAGAGGCCCCCGATGTTTCTCCGTCACTTTTATAATTGGTAGGAGTTCTACATAACCTTAAATACTTTAATGAGGTGGGGTAAAAAGAAAAGAAAGAGTTTCCTTCCATGCAAATGCGGGACAAGCCTTTTTACAAGCAATGTCTTCATCTGTTCACTCGTCGGTGGCCAGTTTATGATATACATAATTGCAACATCGAACTCACCGATGTTCAACAAAAAAAAAATTAAGTTTAATTTTCCTCTTAATAAAATGTGATTAAAAGTGCAAATTTTTTAAGAAAAGAGTTCATTTAAAGCATGTTAATATTTCGTTACGCGTAAAAATTACTTTATTACACATAAACAATATTGTATATTAGCGCCCTTTTGTTCAATTCCTTCTATTAGCTCACACACTCTACCTATATATATCTTGTTCAAATTTTCGATCATTCATAAAATACTTTTTATTCATCCACTCATGTTCAAGCTACATTTTTTTAACTTGTAGTGGGATGACACTTGATGTTAATGCAGGTTTTTCAAATATTAATTCATTCATTAAATCTAATTAATTCATTTTAGTTTTTTTTTAGATTTAAGTTGCATGTATCTACCAATAGATGGCAGCCCTATAAACTTAAAAAAAAAAGTGAATGAAAATTATTTATAAAGGACTTTTTGCTATAGAGTGAAAAAAAGTAGGAATTGACTTTAAAATTTTTTTATTTTTTATATTATTTGTTTAAGATTAGAGTCACCTTTCCTGAAAATATTTTTTAATCACTTCTTTTATTTATTTTTTTTAAATTATAAACAAAATTACACGAAAGAGATATAAAAATTTGCTTGCTTCTACAATCACGTCACTCGTTTCTTTAAAATGAAAACGTGTTCGTTTATAAATTCGAAATAAATAATAAAAAGAAAAGAGATCTCAAAAATGAATGGCAGCAGATGGAGAAATATGTGTTCTTTTAATCCGTCACAGGAAAAAAGAAAGAAAATGAAGAGCAGTAACTGTTAGGTTTTTTACTTTTATTTTGACAGCTGCTTTGGAAAAGTTGAAAGTATCCATGTCCAATTATGGCGATTGAAAAAAAAAAAAATTGACATAACAATTATGTCATATTTGGAAGGTTGATGAAATGAGTTATTATGTCTAAGTGCTTCTTTTCGCTGTGAGATCGATGAAATCAGATTTGAAATGAATTTTTTTATAAATATTTAATGCTAATATGATATAAATTTAAAGAATTTATTAAAAAATAACTAACCAAGATATATAATTTTATTTTAAATCAAGTGCTACTAAAAGGAACTTCATACATATATGACGCGATTCGTTAACAATTAAATTGTTGAAATTATACAATATAGAATTATTACCGTCCAATAATATTTTCCAAGCTAATAAATAATTTATTAGTATAGTTATATTTTTTAATTAATTTTAAAACCATCTGAGCCATAAAGTAAAGGGGTATTTTAATTGCATTCTATTAAGAGGAACATTAATCTCAAATTTTGTTGAACATCGGTGAACTCGTGTACAATTAAGTATATCACAAACATCCCAATAGCCCACCGACGAACTAAGAGGGGGAAGGCACTGCCTTACATAGTACTTATAGGGTAACTGTCCCGGCATTTGCATAGAAGGAAACTTTCTTTTTTTTTACCATAACCTCACCCCCGTATTTAGGGCTAAGTAACTCTCCTACCAGACCCCAAAGACTTAAACTATCTTTTAACCATAAAGTAAAAAAAATGCTAGCTATTGATGTTATATTAAACAAGTAATATGAAAAAAATTTTTTAAAAGTCAATTCTTTTTTTTTTTTTTCCACTCTATTGCAGAAAGTTCTTATAAATAATTTTCTTATTTTTTAAATTTTTTAATCTGGCCCCATCTATTGGTAGATACATGCAACTTAAATCTAAAAAAAAACTATAATTAATGAATTTAATTTAATTACTGAATTAATATTTGAAAAACCAGTGTTAACATCATGTCATCCACTACAAGTTCAAAAAAAATGTATTTGAACTTGAGTGGACGAATAAAAGTATTTTTATGGACGATTGAAAATTTGAACACGATATATACAGGGAGAGTGTGTGAGCTAATAGAAGGAATTGAAAAATCAGGAAAACTGCCAGTGGAAGACAGTAAAATGTGTACTGATTTTACTCGTTAATCACTATTTTAAACTGACTTTTAAGTGATGATTATGTAGTAGATGTCAAGTTCAAATGCCACCAATGACAATTTTTACAATTTTTTTTTGACTATTGTCATTAGCGAGGGAAGTGGGGAAGGATAAATGTCAAACACACGCGACTACTCCCAAAATCTGAAATATCATCAAGTATTAAACATTAAAAAAAAAAAAAAATCGAAACATTTTTTATTAAAATAGAGTTTATTTAGTTTAAGGCTTCCGATACTTGCATTGCAATTTTTATTACAGATCGAGTTTAATATAAAAAAACTTATATATACACTGAAGTGACAAAAGTCATGGGATAGCAACATGCAAATTCCAGATGGCAGTAGCATCGCGTAGAAGGGGTAAATGCGCAGTGCTTTCGCAGAGCTTTCATTTCTGTTCGCTATTCATGCAAGAGGTTTTTGACGGGATGATGACCGCACGACGGGAATAACAGACTTTGAACGCGGAATGTTAGTTGAGCTAGACGCATGGGTCATGCCATTTCGGAAATCGTTAGAGAATTCAACATTCCCAGATCCACTGTGTCAAGAGTGTGCCGAGAGTATGAAATTTCAGGCATAACATCCCACCATGGACAGCGCAGTGGTCGACCGCCTGCACTTAACGACCGAGACCGGCGACGTCTGCAAAGAGTCGTAAATTTAACAGATAAGAAGCAACACTGCGTCAAATAAACGCAGAAATCGTAATGTGGGACGTACATGGAATTTGTCTGTTAGAACTGTGCGAGGAATTTATTTTCGGCTTATTCCAGCAGAAGACCGACTCTATGCCTTTACTGATTAGAAACAGTCGCTTTGCAGCGACTCTCGTGAGTACGGAGAGAATATCGGGTCCTTTGCTGAATGGAAAACTGTGCGGCTCGGCCCGATTGCTTCGCTTGAGGCCTTCAGTTGCAGAGCTGATGTAGGCCTCGAGGGCAGATCCCCCGCCAGCTTCTCAGGGTCCAAACTGGCCAGGTAAGGCATTGAGTTCAGCTGGTGAATTCAATGCAGTGTGTGGGCTGTTTTTCATGGCATGATCGGGTCCCTCTGGTGCGATCAGACCCAGTCAGATTGACTCT
>BPLR01017834.1:0-40609 GCA_021605095.1 Caerostris extrusa | reverse complement strand
CTTTTCAACAATCTGAGTTGCTAAGGTGCTCATTTAAAAACACAATTTTCAATTGTCAAAGAACATTTTACATTAAAAATTTAGAATGCCTTGATTTTTCTGAAATCTAAACTTTAGATCTGCTTTCTTTTCTTTTAATGTTACTTCTAGTTTAAATATTTCATTTTAAAATATTTAACTAAAATTGGTATAGATGCTATTGAGCCTAGAAAAAGCAAAATGGCCCCAAAGAGAAATCAACTTGAACAAAGTGCGTAATACTTTGTCTCCGCTTGAAGGTTCCTTTCTCAAATGGTTTTTTCATATTTTCAATCTATATATCATATACTTAATTTAAAAGCAGACGATCGTGTAATATCTAGATAAATTCCTTGAATGATCATGCTTTTCTGCAGAATAAACAAATTTTCATTCTCACCTCCAAAATGCTCGAATACTTATTTTGAAATGAGTATACTAAAAGCAGACAACATCTTAAGTTCCTCTATTACTCTCATAGAAAACCACACTTTTAATCTCAACCTCCAAACTGTAGAATTCCTTTTCTTGGGATTCCACACGCCCCTCAGTCCTTTCACCTCCTAGTACTGTGAATCAAGAACTGCCCATTGTATGTATTAGTAAACCATTAAATTTCTAAGTAATTAAATATTTAATTTGAGTTTTTCTTGAGTTGTTATTTTTACCAAAATACCCTGAATTTTCTGTGAAAGCCTTTAATTTGATAACAGAGTAAATTCAATTATTTACCAAAAAATAAATTCAAAAACAAAATTTAAAAAATACAAAAAAAGAATTAAAAGTGCATTTAGATGATTTTGCAGATTAGATTTAAAAACTTCTATTTTGAGAAAATATTTTCTGAATGCAATGCATATCAATTAATTTATATTCTTTCATAATGTTTGAATTAATTAGCAACTGAAAATGACTGTATTATGATGAATTGAAATAATGAATTAAAATGCTGGGGCAAAAGGTTTAAACTTATTTGTCGTTTCTTATATATATATATATATAATATACAGTAATTATTTAAAATAGTTACTAAAGATTTTATTATTTAACAATGAAACTGATAGTGTTTCAAATAAAATGTTGTATATTTCATAAAAATATATTTCTAAATTTTCATTAATATAAATTTATTTTAAAATGTGCAAAATATCATGTCAGTGTTAAATTTTTAATTTCGTAAAAAGCAAGCAGTTTTACGATAAGGAAAAGTCACAAAAATTTTTCCTTAAACATAGTTGATTAGAAGTTTAACCTTTTTTAAAAGAAGTCATTCCAAAATACACTGTTTCCGAAATTCATTGTACAATGCCCTCTTTTTTTCGCATTTTTTTATATGTGTTCATTTAAAAACACACTTCGAATTGTTTCAAAGGAACATTTATTTCAAAAATTTTGACGCATGTTTTGATTTTTCAAATTCCAACTTTGATTCGCTTTTTTTATTGTTATTTAGTTTAAGAATAATTCATTTAAAAAATATCTTTCAAATCTAAAATTAAAAATGTTTTTAGCAATAAAATGCTAGCGCGAACAATTTGAAGTAAACATTTTTAATAAAAGTAAAGAATAATTTTTTTTGTTTGTTTGTGATTCCTTTTGAATGTATATATTTTCCTTTTTAACGATTAATATACTAATTCTAGCTGAAAATAAACATCAAATATCTTGTGGATAAAAAAATCTTAATGATTTATGTTTACAGAAGAATAAAATTATCTCTTTAATTTAAAAGAGTTGGTCTTGAATTACTTTATTTCCGAAATGAGCATTAAAAAAGTTTAACATTTTTGGTTTCGTTTTTATTTTTAGAAAATCAACATTCTTTTAATTTTCATCTTAAATTTTATTCTTTTTTGGGATTCTACATTTCTGGGCCCTTTTCAATTTCTTAAAGAAAAATATTCTACTGGGAATTCAGAATCATTCTATTAAAATAGTAACTATTGAATTTTCTTTTAAGTAATTAAATATTTAATTTGTGTTTTTCTTTGAGTTATTTTTACCGGAAAAAATTCTGGGATTTTTTTCCATACTGTGCAGGCCTTCAATTTGATAATTCGGTTAATTCAATTATTTACCAAAAAATAAATTAGAAACAAATTTAAAAAAAAAAATTTATATGGAATTAAAAAGATGAATTTAGAAGATTTTAATACAGATTTCATTTAAAACTTCTAATTTGAGAAAAGTATTTTCTGGAAATTTATTTTTAATGCATATTCATTTCATTAATTTAAGTCTTTCCATGGGATTTGTCATTAACTGTTTTTTTTTAATCTTAAACTTAATTTGCAATAAGAAATGACTGAATTATGATGAATTGAAATAATGAATTAAAATACTAAACATAATTTCTAAAATTATTTGGTTATTTAAATATTGTTAAAAATTATTTAAATACTTGTAATAATCATTACAGTTAAATTCTTTAAAATAGTTACTAAAATTTTAATTATTTAAAATGAAACTGATATGCGTTTGAAAAAAAAAAAAAATGTTGTATAATTCATCAAAATGTATTTCTTCAATTTTCAGCAATATACATTTATTTTAAGATGTGCAATATTGAGAAAGTATTTTCTGGAAATTTATTTTAAATGCATATCCATTTCAATAATTTAAATTCTTTCATTGAGGTTTGTCATTTACTGGTTTTTTTAAATCTCAACATTAATTTGTAATCTGAAATGACTGCATTATGATGAATTGAAATAATGATATATAAATTACTAAACATAACGTTTGAATTTATTTGGTTATTTAAATAATTGTAAAAATTTTTTAACTGCTTGTAATAGTTATTTGCAAGTATAATTATTACAAAATAGTTACTAAAATTTTCTAAAAGAATTAAAATTTACTTAATTAATATAAAAAGAGTTACTAAAATTTTAATTATTCAAAAATGAAGCTGATATGCGTTTGAAATAAAATGTTGTATATTTATTTCATCAATGCAGGGCCGAAATCGCCATGTGGCTTGCGCTCTGGCACTCTGTACCACAGGTCTCGGGTTCGAGTCCTGATGGTGCCATAGACGATTAGGAATCCACTTTAAACCGTAGGTCTCCGTCTGGCATAATAGTAGAGCATTGTTACAGTTGTTAGGTATTGTTACTCCTCCTCCGTAGCTTATCTTCAAGTTGCACACACCTGCTGGGTAGTGCTAAGTGAGTAACATCTGTGCAGAGCTTTCTAGAATTATTTTCTGGAAATTTATTTTAAATGCATATCAATTTCATTAATTTAAATTCTTTCACTAAGGTTTGTCATTAACTGTTAAATTAAGTTGCAATCTAAAACCACTGTATTATGATGAATTGAAATAATGAATTAAATTATTGAAGATAATTTTTAAAAATTATTTATTTATTTAAATACTTGTAATAATCATTACAAGTATAATTATTTAAATGGAATTTAACCTATCAATAGAAAAGAAGTACTAATTTCACGAATTAACATAAAACCTATAAATCTAAAGTCAGACTCAATAGATTATGATAAACATTTTTTCCACTATGTTCAAGATGAAAAACCAGAAACTGAGTAACCTATTTTATTGCAATGCACTAAATATGACGTACAAAGAGAAAAGCTAAAACAGGATTTTGGCTACAAAGTTCTATCCTATTCTTGGTTATTTGATAGGAGCGTCGAACCTTATTACAAAACTGTATCACTAATTAATATTCTACGAAAAATTACGTAGTTTTTGTGTGTGTATTAATTTTTTTTTGTATTGTTTAGTGACAGGAATTGTCACGACACCATATTTCGGTGTTTTTTCATTAATACTTTAGGAATCCACAGTCCACATTAGGTTCAAGTCCACTGATTATCTGAGGTTCTGTTTTTATTCAATTCCTTCTATTTAATCTCACACTCTCCCTAAATATATCTTGTTGACATTTTCAATCGTTCATAAAGTACTTTTTATTCGTCCACTCAAGTTCAAGTAAATTTTTTTTGAACTTGTAGTGGATGACACTGGATGTTAGTACAGTTTTTTCCAAATATTCATTCATTCATTAAATTAAATTAATTAATTTGATTTTTTTTTAGATTTAAGTTGAATATATCTACCAATAGAGGGCACCAGATAAATTTTTAAAAAATGAATGAAAATTATTTATAAAGGACTTTCTGCAATAGAGTGAAAAAAAAAAGTAGGAATTGACTTTAATTTTTTTTTTTTATATTACTTGTTTCTATTTGAGTAATAATTGAATAAATTGAGATAAACCAGCTAACACGTGCAGAAATCTGAAAGTCAAGTAAAGTAAAGTTACATATAAATTATCATGGACTTCTTAAAATTCTATTCAAATTGTATTAAAAAATCTATCAAAGCATTCGCTGAACTACTAGAATTACACTGACAGATAAAAAAAAATATATTTTTACAAAATATACATTAACAAGGTGTGAAACAAATTGATCTGGAAATCTGTAAAACCCAAAAGAAATTATAAAAAGAAAGGAATTGTGACATCCAGTGAATAATTTTATACTTGAACATGTACCTTTAGAATATTCTAAACCGTGTTATTTTTGCTGCCTAGATAAATAGTATTCCGATAACATGGAGTCGGCAGAATAACTTTCGCTTACTGTCGATAAGGCATAGGATGGAAGAAAAACAATTCTGAAAATGCAGGTGGTTTTATAGAATATATTGTTCCTTTTTTTTTCTCACGAGAAGAGTTTTGGCATTTCATTCCCAGGAGAGAGGTATGTATGTTATTCAAAATATATATAATAAACTCATCACGCAAAAATGACAGTAGATGTGCTTCATTGTGGGTAGTTATATTACACGCAATTAGTGTTTTGTACTCATGAGAACAACCTGTCACTCAAATCTGATAGAAGATATTCACTGTCATGGATAAAGAGACTGTCTGTGCGACTTTCACGGTGGAAACAATTATAGGTTGTTTCGACTTATGAAACCTACATCAAACAATTGATATACCATAAGTTGGTTCATTGTGATGGGTAACAGATCGCTAGATGAGAAATGTCTACTCCGATGAGAAGTGAGGGAAGCTGACTCCCCCGACGATTGTCTTAAAAGGAAATTTTTGTGGAAGAAGGGGGAACGTTCTGCGACGAGCCGACCAAAAGTGTTTTTTTTTTTTCTCTGAAATAACTGACTAGGCCGGATTTTTCCACCTGGTTTTAAAGTGAGCACCTTGTAGTTTCGTGAATCAACGTCGTGAGATAGTTAGGGTTTCCTGCAGACTAGGTGTTTAGATTCGTCATAGACACGAGAACTCGGAAAATCTCTCTGAAAAGAACTCTGTGTGAATTGCACTTGTTGTATATATTTATGTATAATATATGTGTTTGCAAATAATATTTAATATAGGCCGAGACGTTATAATATATATACATAAATTATTTCTTTATAAATGCATAACAAAATGTGTAATATACTAAAAATTAAATATATAATATAAGGTATTCTTCTATATTAATATAGTACTTTTTTAGTATAGTATTCACTTTTTGCATGAACCGAGCGTAAAAGTGAAATTCAAATGATTGTTGTTTCTTAACCCAGTTGGTCGACAGCAACATCTAGACCAAGTCCATGAACTTATGTGCTCTCGTGGAAGGAGGGAATGGAAGCTTCTGTTGGGATGGAGCACTCGTAGGTAGAAATCTGACTTGGGTCCGTGTCGCTGAAGAAGAAGGGGCAGTGACTCCCGGAATAATTTTTTTTTTTTAGGGGGAAATACCACGCAGTTGCGTATATTACGGCAAAAAATTCGGAAAATTCTCTCCAAGTAGTCCGAGTCACGAGGCAAGATGCTGAACATCACAAACACCATCGAATCTCCCCGTTTTTGAAACATGTCTACAACAAAGCCGCTAGCACTTTAAACCTTAGGCTCGTCAGCGCCGCGCGTTGCCACTGAGGCACTAGTCAGGTGAAATTCAAACGATTTGTTATAGATCAATTCTGTTGATATATTCATGAGAAAAATGTGTGTTCACAAATATGTTTGTATCAAAAGACGCTTGAGCGACCACATTTATTTTGTTTAGTTCATTTTAATACGAATCTTATTTACAGCAATAAATAGCGTAAAGATAAAAAAAAAACACTTCAATAGAGACCCTACATTCAGGTTAGTTACAAAGAATCTATTTCCAAACGATATAGTAAACTTTATTTAATTTTATTTAATTGAAATACTTATTTTTCATTAAACTAAAGTGGAATTATGTTTGCAATTTTAATTCATAAAAGATTCCAAGTAAATTTAAGAAGAATCTATAAATTTGTAATGCCATCAAAATCTACAACAGTAACATCAATACAAAATTCATCTATAAAGAGTGGTTTTCAATAACAAACTATTAAAAAAATAAATAAAAAGTGTAAATAAGAAAAAAAAAACATAATTTTTCCTTCCAAAATAAGAATTAAATACTTATTTGAAATGGGAAACAGATCCCTATACAAAACAGCTTTCATTTACGCAATTTCTCTAACTATTACTTATAAATCTAGGCCAATTACATTTTTTTTTTTTTAACTCTAGTCATTAATCCGTAAATGAACATTATATCGAATATATAAAATTCTCGTGTCACAGTGTTTGTTGCCAAACTCCTTCGAAACGGCTTGACCGATTCTTATGAAAATTTTTGTGCATATTTGATAGGTCTGCGAATCGGTCGTAATCTATTTTTTAAACCCCTAAGTGATAAGGGGGCCCACCCCTAAACATTTAAAAATTTTTTGGCAAAACAATGTAGTGTTAACAATGTAGTCGGTAACAATGTAGTGTTTTAATTTTTTAGTCATGTCATTACAGCATGTGTTACTTTTATTTAATTAAGTGATCTTATATAAATCACCACGTGTTGTGAACTCGCGCCAAACAACGGCCGTTGCTTTACCTGTATATATTATACGCAACGTTTTTGTGGGAATAGTTTTAATTTAAGAGAAAATATTTACGTGTTAAATAAATATACGTGTTTTATCATTGTTAAAGGTAAGTCAAATAATAAGAGAACAAATACTGTTATATTTGCACGTGTAGCGCGTGTTAATGTCTTAAGTTAATGTTTTGTTAAGTTATATTCTTTGCACGTGTAGCATTAAATTATATTTACACGTGTAGCGTGTGTTAATGTTTAGTTAAGCAAAATTGGCAACTTTATTATTGTTCTGAGAAAAATAAAGATGGCTGTTATGTCCTGAAGACATCGATAGTTTAATTTCTGCAGAAATTCCAAATCCATCTATTGATCAATTATTGTTTGATATTGTCACTACAAACATGATTCATGGCCCATGCGGCCATCTGAATCGTTCATCGCCTTGCATATGGAAAATTTACAAAGCGTTTTCCTAAAGATTTCACCAACGATACGGTCACACATGTTCACGGGTATCCAATATACCCTCGAAGAAGTACCTATAATGGCGGGCAATGATTTAATAAAACTATCAGTAACGTAAACATTGAGACTGACAATCGTTGGGTTGTACCATATTCACCTCTGCTGAGCAAAACGTTCAATGCTCATATTAATGTTGAGTTCTGCAGTTCGGTAAAGAGCATCAAATATATTTGCAAGTATGTGAATAAAGGAAGTGATATGGCTGTATTTAGAATTGAAAATACCAATGCGAATGCTACTCCATTGAATAACAGCGATGAAATAACGAATTACCAAATTGGCCGGTACATCAGCTCCAATGAAGCTGTCTGCCGTATCTTTGGTTTCCCAATTCAAGAACGGGATCCAGCAGTTATCCATTTAGCTGTCCATCTTGAAAACGGCCAGGGCGTATTATTTACTAATGAGACAGCGCTTGATCGTGCTATAAATCCACCAAAAACTACACTCACCGAATTTTTTTAATTGTGTAATCGTGAGAATGCTTTTGGTGCCTTCGCACAAACACTACTCTATTCAGAATTATCACGCTATTTTACGTGGACTCAATAAAAATGGATGCCCCACAAGCAAGGCACGCCAGTTGATGCATGCCCCGGTTTATTCAAATCAAACAATTTGGGTCTATATACAGTCAATACAAGGCAGACTGACTGCTTTTATCTGCGACTGTTGTTGGTTAATGTCACCGGCCCATTGTCATTTCAAGATATACGTAAAGTAAATGGATAACAGTATCCAACGAATTAAGATGCTTGCCTGGCACTAGGCTTGCTAGAAGACGACAATCATTGGGACAGTATGCTTACTGAAGCAGCATTAAGCTGTACAGGAACACAAATTCACGAAATGATAACAAAACTATTTAATTACTCATTCCTGAACTGGGAATCTATCAACTGCATTTTTTACGTGCTTAGATTACTTATCATACAAATATTATTCGTTTGATATACGAAAAAATGTTTATTTTATTAAAAATTTAATTCTGTAACTGGTTACATTTCTGGCAGACTTCTTTTTGTATCATCTAGAACAGGGCTCTCCAAACTTTCCAGACTTCGGGCCATACTGTTTACTCCAGTAAGTACCAAGGGCCAAAACCGTTTTAGTTTTTCTGACATTATCTATAATTTCTAGACCAGTCGCCGAGTACGCGCTCTGAGTGATGCACTGACACTACTAGACTACTACACTGACACTAGTTCCTAGTACAATTACATAAATCTAATTAATATTTTTTTTGCAAGTGGATACCCCGCGGTTTCATTTGCGTAAATTTAGCTTTTCCGTTCCTGGGGAGTTTCGGGTTTAAAATCATATGTTTGATTCATGATATATACATTCCAAACATCGATATACATACATATGCGATACTCTTTACCCCAACAAAACTACCGAGGGTAACCGCGGGATGTTCACGAGTTTATAATATTAGTGGGATTCATTTCAATTACTTGTTTGTTGTTATGCTTAAATTACATTTTCTGCGTATTATGTTTGTCATTACGCTTTGCCTAGAAAGTCAATAAAACCGAGTTATTATCCTTCTGTGTATTTTTTATACGACTTAGTACAGCAACAATCAGTTATTCGCTGTCGCGGGCCGGATGGATGACACTGGCGGGCCGGATTTGGCCCGCGGGCCCTAGACCCCTGATCTAGAAAGTACAACTTTTACGCCAAAAAAAAAAATTTTTCCCCAGCATTTCAATTATTAAAACTACAAAAACGCCAACATCAATTTGTGATACGAACTTCAAACCAATGCCAATTACATATAAGATAAGTGGTACATACTTTAAATCTATTCTCACTGATAAAAAAAAATCCAATGGTGCAATATCAAAAGACCGACTTATGTAGTGAATCTGGCATTGTACATTCCTGTATCCACTGATGAGGTGAATACTTTGATGGAATTTGGCACCAGTATACTGATGCAACAGATAATTTTACCGACCAACTATTCTATACAAATAATAATAATACAGTAGAACCTGTGTAAGACGAACTTCAAGGGAAACGCCAAATAATTCGAGTTACAGAGTTTTCGACTTATGGAGGATTTCGACTTAAGCGGATTTTGTAATAAAGTATTCGACTTGTATCAAGAGGTCTAGATTCTTTCTAACTTATTTTGAGTTAGAGAGGTAAAATAAAAAAAAAAATCAAGTTACAGAGGTAATAAACATGTTTATTTGCAACTTAACAATTATATTATGTACTGCAATAAAAAATCAAAATAATTCCGAAACAACCCTAAAATTAAAAATATTATGTATTAAAAAGTCAGTTATTATTTATTTATTATTATTATTATTATTATCATTATTATTATTTTTTTTTTTGCTTTAGACAATTCGATCGTATATAGCATTATCTAAGCTATAAAGAGCAGAAAATTCTTTTCTTCCGAGTTGCTATGTCATAGAATTGGTTATTCTATTTACTGCATACTCATACATTGTTTTCTAGGAAACAATGACGTGCATTGTCTGCAAATCCTTAAAGTCGGTAACTTATTTTTCTTCGAGCTATTAGAGGTAATTAGTTTCAAATGATCGAGTTGTATAATCAAACATTGCTAATGTTAGATACAGAGGTCCAATTTTTTTTTTTTTTTTTCGAGTTACAGAGGGAAAATATATATCAAAACGGCTTGTGGGGATTGACTCATTATTTCGACTTGTAGAAGGTTGAAATTTCGAGTCATGGAGGTTTTGGGGCTTGATGGGAAGGGAACAAAAAAATTTTTTTTCCAAGTTGTGGAGGTTTTCGACTTATCGAGGTTATACTGTATTTGATTTTTACGTTACTTGAATTGGCATGCAATAATTGTTAATATTGCATGCAAATAAAAAGTTACACATTGCATATATTTGATTAATATTTTTATTACATATGTGTGAGTGAATTTAATTTGTTATTAAATTTTAAGATTTTGTCATTCGAAAAAATTGAGATAGTTTTATAAAAAGGACCGATGTGGCCTTGGATTGGGTTTTGGAATTGAGAGAACTCTGTTCTAAATTAAAAAGTGATAATGTATTCAGCTATCGAGCAGGAGATCTGAGGTTTGAGTTCATTGGTAGCATCCATTGGTGACATCTATTGTCATTTTTTTCGAGTTTTGGAGGTTTTCGACTTAACTAGGTTCTACTGTAATAACAATAAAAATACCCTTAAAAATAAATTAATAAAAGGATAGGACACCCTGTATATAGTACAGCAGTCCTGTTACAAAACATGATATTGACATGTTAATTTTACATATATAAACAAACATGAATAATTTTACCGACCAACAAATAATAATAAACGCGATTTAAAACGTCACTAAAAATAACGTCATAAACGTCATAACGTCACTAAAAATAACGTCATAAACGTCATAACGTCACTAAAAATAACGTCATAACGTCATAAAAAATAACGTAATAAACGTCATAACGTCATAGAAAAATAACGTCATAACGTCATAAACGTCATAGAAAAATAATGTCACGTCATAATGTCATAAAAAATAACGTCATAAACGTCATAGAAAAATAATGTCACGTCATAATGTCATAAAAAATAACGTCATTACGTCATAAACGTCACTCACCTCCTCTGACGTGCACTTCTCTGCTGACGATGGATCCAACGCTGTTGGAGGCCAGGCATTGGTACACAGTATCATGCACATCCTGTCTGTAGTCGTTCCTGGCGAAAGGCGGGAACACCAGCGTACCGTCCGACCTGGTGTACCGCAGACCCGGTACATCCCGGGCATTGCCACCCTCTCGGGTCTGCCAGCTGAGGCGCGGGTTCGGTACACCGTCAGCTCCACAACGGAGCTCGGTGCCGCTGCTGTTCGAGAACTCGACGCGGGACGAGGGTTCGGTTCTGAACACCGGTCCCCTCTGGTCTTTTTCGGTTCGGTTCACAGAGACCTGTAAAATGGAAAAGAGAGTATAGGTATATTGCTGTAAATATTGCAATTGGTAACGCTTTAAGATGCATTGGAATACTTAATAATATTTAACTACTTTGGTTTGTCACTCTATGGTCATCTTGTGCAGAGTTTAGGCAAAATATACAGTGACCTTCAGTTTAAGTGCATTCCGAACCACTCATAAACATCCATGGCACCGCCGGGACTCGAACTCAAAACCTGTGGTACCGAGTGAATTGGAATTATTAAGTACATACAAACATTCATTTATATAAAACCATGTACTAAAAGTAAGACCAATTTTTTCAATTTAAAATTCAGGGGCTTGTGAAATTGAAATTCTTTTTTTCAATTCCTTCTAACAGTTCCACTCTCCCTATATACACTGTCCAGTCACATTAATGTGACCATCACCTACCTTCGACGTCAACATGAAATAACCCATCACAAAGGCAGGTGGCAGCACATTGCAGTGGAGTGTATATAAAGGATGTCCTAGGGCATCGGAAAGCATTTCAATCATTGCTCTCCGCTAATCGTTGTTGTTTCGTCCGCTCTGCCAAAGGTGGTTATTCTGGCTTTTGACAGGTGGTCACATTAATGTGACTGAACTGTGCATATCTTGTTCAACTTTTCAATCGTTCCTAAAACACTTTTTTATTCATCCACTCAAGTTCAAATACATTCTTTTTGAACTTGTAGTGGATGAGACTTGATTTTAATGAAGTTTTTTCAAATATTAATTTATTCATTAAATCTAATCAATTAATTTAAAATTTTTTAGATTTTAGTTGCATATATCTACCAATAGAGGGCGCCAGATAAACTTAAAAAATGAATGAAAATTATTTATAACGGACTTTCTGCAATAGAGCGAAAAAAAGTAGGAAAAAACTAATTTTTTTTTTTTTTTTATATTACTTGTTTTTAAGATGCATTGGAATGCTTAATATCATTGAATTAAATAGGAATACTTAACTAAGTACACTGATGTTTGATTGGAATTATTATGTACATACTACTGTGTCCAAAAAGGTAAGACCCATGTTTCAAATTAAAATTCCCGGGGTTTACGGAATTTCAATTTTTTGCTTCTTTTTTAGGTTGCTGGCACTGTCCTTGACACCTGCGTGAAATTTCACGCAGTATTCTACAGCGCTTGGCTTCGTGAGACGCTCAAACTGATTCCGGCGATTTTTGAAATTCTGAATTCATTGAGCAAAGAGATTGTTGATCCGTTGTCCGAGATTGTTATTGTTTATAGTACGAGTTATTTGAATAAATCTGAATTTGAAATCTGCTCCGTAAATTTCAACTCCTCATGTGTGATCATTAGAAAACGGATGAATAAACTCGGGAATATGCCATGTTTAATAACGCACGATATATGTGAAGAAATGCATTGGACATACTACAAGAACTAGGCAACTGGATTTTAGAAGCAAGGCATTTATAAAAATTGTCTCAGTTTCCATCGAGTCCGCTCATTTCTTACAGCAATGACGAAAGTCTCCAGTGAATTTGAACCTCATCCTTCCGATAATGGTCCCACGTTACCACTAGACCACACGTGAATCTTCCTTCACGAATTTTTGCGGCCTGATGGCCAATTGGCTGGCACTCTGGCTCTTGGTACCAAAGGCTCCAGGTTCGAATCCTGGCGGTGGCAGGAATGCTTGTGAGAGGTTCGGAATCCAATTTAAAGTGTAGGTCCCTGTCTAATTAGCCCAAAGTGCGCATAAAATGTCCGTAGAGCGACCAACCAAACCAATCTTTTAAGAATTACGAGATATAAAATCTTTAAGAAAATTTTAATTTTAAAATTCTAGAAAATTTGCTATAGTATCCGTAAATAACAGAATTATAAAAATTAATTAATCGGAGAATATCATTAAAATAATTCAATAGATTTTCTTTACTTTCATACATGGATTGTTTACCCGTTAAAAGATCTAGGTATTGGAATCTTTTGTAAACCGTGCATTTTCTGAGAATAGATTATAAAAAGATTTTCTAAATAATTAATTAAAAATTGAAGAAGGCATGGTAAGTTTACTAGGAGAAAAAAATGGGTTAATTTATTTCTCAGAAATTCCGAAATAAACAAAACTTAATTACATTTTTTAGATTATTAAAATTTGCTCATTATCAAGTTGCCACTCAATTAAAAAAGACGTGATGTTTTTTTTTTTTTTTTTTTTCATAATTCTAAATTTAGAAAATTAAGCTTAGAATTTTTTTCTTCTTCATATTGTATATTGTTTCAAAAGTTTTATTAAAAGATTTCGTGGAAGTTGCTTTTGAAATCAAAAAATTACTGCAATGATAATAGCTAGTTACAAATAGCTGTTTAGAGGACATACGAATTTGGAGACATTTGTTCCTACAGTTAGACGGGTGATAAGTTGCCAAAAGTGGTAACCCACCTGGAAACTCGTGTCACTGCTGTATTTCGAATTTTCGCGTTTTTGCTACCAGCAATACGATGATTTAGGGGACTGAATGGCCGAGTGTCTGGCGCTCGGCGCCACAGGTTTCGGGTTCCGGGTCCAGGCAGTGCTATGGATGCGTGTAGTGGTTTGGAATCCACTTTAAGCCGTAGGTCCCGGTCTCCTATGACAGAGCAGAAGTCAGACTCCTACCAACGGGTGCTACATCAGAACAGAAGCGGCACCCATTTTCCGCCATTTCGGCAACAACAACAATACGATGATTTATTTTTATAATTTCTAACTATCTTGTGTTTTAGTCTATAACATATTAATCTTTCTCAATTTAAAAAGCGCATTGAACGGACTTCCAAGTTTACGGATTTGTCATGTGCTCGGTTTCTATAACGTAGACGTGAGACTTTCAGTTTGGCAACGACTTTGTTCCATTGCATGAACAGCCCACAGACGATTGTTGAAAGGGAGGGGGAGGTGCCTTCCGACAGGACGTTTTAGTAACAGCGCCGCTTTTGCGTATGATACAGAAAAAACCTGGAAGATTCCCACAAGACAAAATGGCAATAGGTATAAGATGCCTTGCGAACATTGTCACAGTCTCCATCGAGTCTCCTCGTATCTGAAAGAAGTTTGGTTTGGTTTGTCGCTCTACGATCATCTTGTGCACACTAGGGCTAAACAGACTCGGGCCAGGGATTCGAACCTGGAACCTGCGGTACCAAAGACAAGAGCGCTAATCAATTGTCTATTAGACCACATCTGAAAGCAAAGACTACAACAAACGCTGCCGATAGTCTCAAACCTCAAGTCTCCTCCGCACGTTACAACTGGATACAGAGCTTCGAAACCAAACGTGTCCTCCATTAAATCCATCTGACCCTTTATATATAATAAAAAATAAATCTTGACTTTCTTAAAAACTTCATTCAAAAATTGATTTTTCTAATGCATCTGGCAATACAGAGACAGTTCATTTTACGCCATAAGCAAGAGCTGCACCGACGTTACTCACTTTGCACAACCGGGGAGGGGCTTGTGGATAAGTTACGGACGCGGAGTAACAAATGCCTTGCAATTCTCTAAGATCCTGTTAGACCGGGACCTTAAAGTAGATTTCGAACCACTACAAACATCCAGGACTCGAACCCGAAATATGGGGTACCGAACGCCAGAGCGGTAACCACTCGGCCAATCAGGCCCTCCATACTGAAGTAGTTAACATTCTTTGAGGCCCTTGTAATTAACTATTAGCAGACTAATTCATTAATATGTAAAAGTATGAAGAAATATATGCTTCTTTTATAATACAAATATGAGGAATAATAAAGAAAAGAAATAAAAAAAAATGGAACCAGTTAGCATCAAAATTCGTAAGTGCTCATTTCTTATTCTATAATCTTATCTATATAGCTCAAACTCTTATTCCATTCAGCATTTTTTAATATGTGGACGTCCCCTTACTTCTATCTTCATTCACATCTACAGAATTAGAAATCGGACCTGGTAAGCGGAATCTAATTTTTGTTCCGCATTTTCCCTTTCCTTAGAACTACTTGCATTTCCCCTACAGCTAGTTGGAGAGAGGGAAAAAAATCCCACGATCAAATCATATCTCTTAAAACTTTTTAGCACATGCTTTATAAGCGTCGCTCAGAAGAAAGTGGAATTCTTTTTTTTTATGATTATTATTCTTTCTGCCTTGTTCAATTGACTTTGTAAGTGGATGTTAGTAGATAAGTTATTAAATGAAGTGTTAGTTGTTAGAAATTTATTAGTTTCGGCCGGAAAAAAGTTTGTTTCCGACTTGAAGAAAAGTAATTAAATACAGCTTTTGAGGCCACGTTATTTTTACGCGATTATTATTTGAAAATAACTCGATCATCTAATATAAGAGTAATCATGAGTATTGCATTCGCTCTTATTATGGAACACTTCTTTCTAAGCACATTTAGAACTGAGATTTTTATTAGGGTTTTTTATGTCTTGGTTAGGGGTCCGTAATGTTATCCGAAAATGAGGGTCAAGCAAATAAAACTCTATTGCAAATTTTGGTGGAAAATGGTACACCTTAACTCTTGAAATGCTTCATGAATAACGTTAGTCTTAAGGAATTGTATGGAGAATTTGGCTGTTGCTTGAAGTGTTTTGGGGTTCGATTTTGAAGCACATTTGTATATTCAATAGCTATAAGTACTCGTAGTTGATCCTTTCTTCTTGAAGTTTCACACTTATCCCTTTCGGCCTTTTCCCGTGAATATTGAGCTGTATAGGCATAAATTGTATTTGTTATGCCTATTGAGCAGTATTTGAATACTTCATTCGTTCATTTATGCCTAGAATTTTCAATAATTGATATATTCTTTTGTCTATTGAATGTTATAGTGTTTCTTGTAGAATTTTAATACTTTATTCTTCATTTACTATTTTATTTTATTTAATATTTTCAAACAGGGATATATTCTTTTGTCTATTGAATGTGATAACGTTCCTTGAATTGTGAATACCTCATTCTTCATCTTACGACGACATTTATCTTACTTTTTTATATTCTTTTTAGAGATTCTCGAACACTTCATTCTTCATGAAGTTCTTGATCTATTCAACATTGCTACATTCACGTGGCTATTTGAATTTGGCCATTTTGTAGTATTCAATCCGTTGCTTCCTATATCTCGTGCATTAATAAACATTGGCATGTTTCTGAGTTTATTCATCCGTTCTCGAATGTTCACACATAATAAGTGGAAATTTGCCGTGCAGATTTCAGTTTTTTTTTTAATTTATTTCTACGTAAATCGTACGTGATTTCTTCTTTAAGTCACGGGCTTCTAAGCAGGAGGACGACATCATGTTGACACACACGATAAGAGTATGTTACAATATAGAGACAGTTAAGTTTTATGTCATAAGCAAGGGCTGCACTGCTGTGACTCATTGAGCACTATCCAGGCGGTGCGTGTAGGTTGAAGACAGGTACGGACGCAAGTCACACTACCCCCAAAGCGGTCTATTATCATATTAGACCGGTACCTACGGTTTAAAGTGGATTACCGCCGGGTACCGCCGGGACTCGAACCCGAAACATGTGATACCGAGCGCTAGACACTCGGCCATCAGGTTCCATGTGATTTTTATTGTTACAAACCGTTATGAGTCTCAGAGCTTCAATAACAAAAATTAAGGCAATTTTTATTTTCCTTCTTCTTCAAAAGGTATATAATTCAACTAGACTAAATTTAATAAAAGTAAATAAAAATATCTATTTTACAGTAATACAGAAATCAGCAAAAAAATATATCAAATCAAAAATATCTAAAAGTACTTAATAAATATGTCTTACATTCAACTATAGAGCGTTTTTATTAAAATTTCAATTTTTTTTGCCTCGTCTTCATAAAATCGAAAATTTAATTTCACTCACTAAAATAAATTCATTAAGACGTTTCAAAAATCGCCGGAATCCGTTTTAGCATCTCACAAAGCCAAGCGCAGCTCAAGCACTCGTGAATAATTTTCAACAGATTTCAAGGAACAGTGAAAACAACCTAAAAGTTTTAAAAAAATAGAAATTCCATAAGAAACGGGAATTTTAAATTGAAAATGGTTTTACCTGGGCACAGTGATATGGTGAATTACATGCCTTTTTTATGTGCAAATAGTCTATGGAGCGTAGAAATGTGGGTCTTTTAATGAAAAACTTTAGGAATTTAAGTGTACAATTCCATAACAGAACAAACTATTTTTTTTTTTTTTTTAATATTGAAGGATGTTTTTTTCATTCTCCAATGAAATAAAAGTACTTATTATAATAATCCACGTAATACGAATTGTATGGTTATAAAAGCGTTATGAATCGCAGAGCTTTAATTCAAGCAATTTTATTTTACCTTTTCTTTCAAAAAGTAAAGTGATTAAATTCAACTAAATCAAATAAAAGCAAATAAAAAGATCTGTTTTACATATTAATATAAAAATAATAAAAACATATCTGAAAAAAACTACTTAATAAATACTTTTATTAAATATTTTAATAATTCGACATCGGTAAATCATTTTGATTTCATATCAGAAGAGATTGTTTTTCTTCTTGTATTTGTTTGAAATGAGCTGAATTGAACCATTCCTGCACTTTAATCAAACCGAAAAGTCTGCCAGACTCGCAACAGACTTTTACAAAAGGGATTATCTTAACATTCAAACTCGCCGTAGGAGGTCGTTCTAGAACAGGGGTGGCCAACCCAAACGATCTTGCAGGCCATTTTGAAAATTCAGTCTAACTTTGAGGGCCGCATATAAAATTATACATACCTCTATTAGATTGAAACCCAACATAGAAATTTTTTTTTGAGTGAAAAATTGAAATATAAGGAGTTATTTACTGGGTTTATTATTATTGTTACATGGTCGATTGGCTAGCGCTCTGGCGCTCGGCACCACAGATTTCGAATTCAAGTCCCGGCGGTGCCATGAATGTTTGTATAGCGGTTCGGAATCCACTAAACCGTAGGTCACGGTCTAACAGGATCGTAGAGATTTGTGGGGGTAGTGTGGCTCCGGTCCATAGCCATCTACACGTGCCCCCTGAATAACGCTAAATGAGTAACAGTGATGCAGCCTTTGCTTATGGCATAAAGGTGAACCGTCTCTGTGTTGCCAGCTGCATAAGAACAACAACAACATGTCTTTTTTTTGCTTATGAGCAAAGGGTCTATATAGCCTAGAAATGTGATATTTCTAATGAAATATTTTAAGACTTTAAAGTTCGTTCTGTTATGGAATTGTACACTTAAAGTTTTTATAATATTGAAGGGCGTTTAATTCTCCAATGAAAAAAAGGTATTATTATAATAATCCGCATAATAGTAATTTTGTTGTAAAAAGAGCTTGAAATCTCGAAGCTTTCATAACAAAAATTAAAGCCCTTTTTATTTTTCCAAAAAAAAAAAAAAAAAAAAAAAAAAAAGTTATTCAACTCGACTCAATCTAATAAAACCACATAAAAATATCAGTTTACGAATTAATATAGGAAACAAAAAAAAAAAAAACTTAAAACGAAAACAGAAAAATCAACTAAATCAAAAACATCTGAAAAAAAGTACTTAATAAATATATCTTTCATTTAAATGATTAAATATTGCTTTTACTAAATCAAAGCCGGGTTTGAATTATTTTTACTTCATCTTTACAGATTCAAAGATTTACCATTTATAAAAGCATCGTCAAAATATTGTCTAACAAATCGTCCAACATTCAAGAACGAAGTTTAATTTTGTTATCGTCAGAACTTTTGGCCATTTTACTCATTGAAACTGCCTGCATCGAAAAAAAATAAAGGAAACAGCAAAATATTTTAATAATTCGACATCGGTAAATCATTTTGATTTCATATCAGAAGAGCTTGTTTTGCTTCTTTTAGTTTGTTGAAATGAGTTGAGTTCAACCATTTCTGCAGTTTAATCAAACCCAAAGTTCCACGAGACTCGCCACAGACTTTTACAAAAGGGATTATCTTAATATTTAAACTCGTACCAGGAGGGAAGTTCTAGAACAGGGGTGGCCAACCCAAATGTTCTTGAGGGCCATTTGAAAATGAATCATATTTCCACGGGCTGCACATAAAATTATATATCCCCCTATTAGATTTAGACCCACTATAGAGCCACAGTAAAAAGAAATAATATAAAAAAAAAAATTTGTAAGTTAATCCCTATTTTTTTTCACTGTATTTCAGAAAGTCCTTTATAAATAATTTGTGTTCATTTTTTTTAAAGTTTATCTGGCGCCATCTATTGGTAGATACTAGCACCTTAAATCTAAGAAAAATTAAATCAATTAATTAAACTTAATTAATGGATCAATATTTGAAAAAAATGTATTAACATCCAGTGTCATCCACTACAAGTTTAAAAAAATGTATTTGAACGTGAGTGGATGAATAAAAATTATTTTAATAAGGATTGGGAATTTGAACGATATATATATATAGGGAGAGTGTGAGCTAATAGAAGGAATTGAATAAGTGTTATTCTTTATATTTATATAGCCTATACCATGAGGGGCCAACCCAAATAATCTTGGTGGTTACTTTGGAAATGCATCATAATTCCACGGGCCGCACATAAAACTATATATCGCCATATTAGATTTAGACCCACTATAGAGACCACCATAGTAAAAACAAGCAATATAAAAAGTAGTAATTTAAAGTCAAATCCTACTTTTTTCACTCTATTGCAGAAAGTCCTTTATAAATAATGTTCATTCATCTTTTAAGTTTATCTGGCCCCATCTATGGGTAGATACATGCAACTTAAATCTAAAAAAATTAATTAAGTTTAATGAATGGATTAATGTTTGAAAAACTGTATTCACATCCAGTGTCATCCACTACAAGTTTTAAAAAAATATATTTTAACTTGGGTGGATGAATGAAAAATATGTTTATGAAAGTTTGAAAATGTGAACAAGATATATAGAGGGAGAGTGTGAGCTAATAGAAGGAATTGAATAAGTGTTTTTATACTTATATAGACTATACCAGAGGTGGCTAACACAAATGATCTTGCGGGCCACTTTGAAATACATCGTAACTCCACCCATTATAGAGACTATTCTAGGAGATGGTGTTATAAATATCCACCGCAGGAATAATAATTTTTTAGAGCTCCGGTTCATAAACTTATTTGTTCTATTGCCCCCTTTACACAAAAATAAATATATAAATAAATTACACAAATTTCGTCTGAAAAATTACCTTCTTTTATCACACAAACAGAAAGTCATAGTAAAAATAAGTGTAATCTTTTTTTTTTCTATAGCCTATGCCAGGGTGGCCAACCCAAATGATCTTGCAAGACACTTTGGAAATGCATCCTAACTCCGCTGGCCGCCTATAAAATTATATATCCACATGCTAGATTGAGATCCACCACAGACACTTTTTCGGGTGAAACATTGAAACAGAATAAGCTATTATTGTTGTGTTTACTGTTATTCTCACATGTGAACATAGATAATTTAATAATAATGATACTAAACGCACATTGTAAAAGGTATATAGAACACTCAAAATGAAATATAAAAAACATATAGATATAAATGAAATAAAAAAATTATATGATATGTGATTATATGTGTTTCTCCTCTCTTTCCCTTAGCTTTTGCAAATCGATCACCTTTTGGGTATTGGCACATCGTAATGGGTGTTCCGTCCGTTATGTTGGAGTGTGTTTTGAGTTGGGTCCATTTCATTTTTCAAAAAAAAAAAAAAAAAAAAAACGATTCGCAGGTGTATGTTGAACCAAAAGGGCTAACAAATTAAATTTGTTTTTTTCTCTACTATCAACAATCGACTGCGTATATCTAGGGATAATCGCTTGAATGAAGCATATAACCTGTTATATTAGATGTTCCAAGATGCGTGCGCATCCTGAGTTCGCAGACAATAATTTCATTATTCTGCGAACTCATCACCGTAAAGGCATCAGTAAAGCAGGCAACATCTGCCATATATTCGCAAGAATATTATTTTTAAAATCGAAGGTAATTTTTTTCATCATTTCTATATGAATGCACAAATAATGCATATTTTTAATACATTGGTATTCAATCCTTTGCCCATTATAGAATAAATATCTATTGTAAAAAGTGTGCTACATCTCACGGGCAGCAAAAATATTCAAGGCGGGCAGCGGGGTTGGTCATCCCTGTTCTAGGCTTTGGAAATCAAATCCTTAAAAACTCAATAAACAAAAAAGAAAATTATAAATTTGATAAGCAGACCCATTATTAAAAATTTTAGTTTTTTTAAATTGTAAATTCCCTTTTTCTAGTTATTTTCATTTTATTAAAAAACTATTGAAGGATAATTAAAAATATATTATTTCGAAAATCACGACTGAATTAATAATAATATTCATTAAAAAAAAAACTAATTTTTAATAGAAACCAAACAATTCAACTCCATACGTTTAGAAAAATCGTCTGCTTGTATTTGTAAATCTTTTTAAATTATTTCAGTAAAAATGGAGTACACAGTTAAAATCCTTTTTTTTTTTTTTTTTTTTTACATTTTATAATTTATTAAATAATTAATTTTCTTAAAAAGGGCATTTAATTATCTCTTTTTTTCCTATTAACTCAAAGGGCATGAGACCACAACTATGATTCAACGTTTAACAATGAAGGAGCTAGAGTCCAAGCATCTCCGTATTTATCTACAATAAGGCAGTTAAATCAGAATTAAATAAATTTGAAATGATTGTCACATGTGTTGTCTTTTCATTTAAAATATGAATAGGTATATTAAAAAAATTTAATGTATTCTTAAAACTTTACTCCCTCTGTCCTGTCATAAAAGTAGTAGGATATTGACACGAATGGAATAGTCAAATGGAACCAATTAGCCCTGGCCCCTTTTAATGGAGCCCTTTTTTTCATGTGATTATTCCGTGACATAGGACATAATTGGCCAAGTGTCAAGTGTTCTGGTGCTCGGTACCACAGGTTTCGGGTTCGAGTCCCGGTGTTACCATGGATGTTTGTAGTGGTTCGGAATCGACTTTAAACCGCAGATCCCGGTCTAATAGTATCGTAGAGATTTGCGTGGGTATTGTTACTCCGCGTCCGTAGCTTCTCTTTCAAGCTACACGCATCTTCTGGGCAGTCCTAAGTGAGTAACGTCTGTGCAGCGCTTGCCTTAAGGCATCCAAGACATCTTAGTGTTTACCAGCTGCATTAGAAAAGAAAACACTGTTCCTCTCTATTTTTTTCATTAATAAATAAAAAGTATGAAGGACTATGTATTTCATTTTAAATTCAAACTTGAGGAATAGATAAAGTGGTTTGGTTTGTCGTTCTACGGTCATCTTGTGCTCACTTTAGGGGTAAACAGATCGGGACCTGCAGTTTAACGTGGACTCAGAACCACCAACAAACATCCACGCCACCTCAGGTTTCGAATCTAGAGCCTGTGATACCAAAGGTCAGAGCGCTAGCCACTTGGCCACCAGGCCTATAAATAAAGAGGAGAAATAAAAAAATGAATGGTTAAATAGAACCACAGTTATTTACATCAAAACCTGAATGGGGTCACTTTTTCCCTGGGCGAATCCCCTTTAAACCGTAGATCCCGATCTAACAGGACCGTAGAGCGTTGCGGAGGTAGCGTTATACTGCGTCCTTAGCTTATCTTCAAGCTGCACACATATACTGGGTAGTGCTAATTGAGTAACATCGGTGCAGAGCTTGCCTTAAGGCATCCAAGACATCTGTATTAATGTTTTCCAGGTGCATTAGAACATAAAAAGAAAATTACACTGCCTCATAGAATGTAGACTATCTGAGTATCGAGGGTCTGTACGACCGGATTCGAACCTAAGGCCTGGGATTCGAAATGCCAGAGAGCTAGCCAAATGGCCGCCAGGCTGCTATAAATAAAAGGAGAAATAAAAAAATGAATGATTAAATGAAACCAGTTAGCACACCAAAACCCAAACCTGCTAATTTTTTACCCAGTGTGAATCTTCCGTGACACTGAACAGGTTGGACTAAAAACAAGACAACGTTTTTCTTTGCCCCTCCCCCCCTCCCCCTACCTTGTGGCATTTCAGTGGCAACAGTCAACAAAAGAAACCCCAGAGAGTGAAAAAGTGAAAGAAATTTGCCCTCGAGAAAAAGGAACCAGACCGTGTGTTGTTCTGCCGGTCACGTTTCACTCCAAATACGAGGAAAAATAAAGAAGAAGGAATCAACACGAAAAATTTTTTTTTTTTTCTCCTGCGATCCACGGGGTCTGTTGTGGAAACTTTACTTCAACTGATGTTACTCTTTTTTTATTACTATCATTTTTTTATTTTATTTATTTTTTTTTTTTTTTGTGTGGTAAGGTGTTTATTACTTTTCTCCTTGGATCCTAAGCACATGTAGAAAGAAAGAACTGACTGCTTTTTTTTTTTTGTTTTTAACTTCAACTCAAAAAAAAAGATTTTTAGTGTGTGTGAGAGATCTAACTGATTTTTTGAAACTTTGTCAGAGATATTTTTTTAAGAATTTATTTGTTAGAAGAGTTCAACACTTTTTGTTTTTTAAGATTCGATGATCAATGAAGTTTAAATGAATATTTCAATGTCTGACGATACGATTGGCTTTTGATCTATCTGTTACTACTACCACGCCACAACACATCACTGTGCCTAGAGCTGAGTTACCCCTTTACAGTTTGGGAATGATGTGGGTGAGAAGAAGTCTGTTTGGGGTCGGTGACGCTCTTACAGTTATATGAGACCGGGACCTACGCCTTAAAGTGGATTTCGAACAGCCACAAACATCCATGGCACTGCCGGGACTCGGATCGAAATCTGAGGTACCGAGCGCCAGACCGCTACCACTCGGCCATTCAGGCCCTCGATACTGAAATAGTTTACATTCTTTGAGGCAGTGTAATTAACTAATAGCATACCAATGACAGAGTAATTCATTAATAAGTAAAAGTATGTTTAAATGTAGGTTTTTTAATACAAATACGATAGGTTTGTGTTAGATGTGTCGCTCTACGGTCATTTTGTGCACACTTTAGGCTAAACGTACCGGGATCTACAGTTTAACGTCGATTCCAAACCTCTCATAAACACCCATGCCCCAGCCAGGATTTGAACCTGAAGCCTGGGATACCAAAGGCCAGCGCGCTAGCCACTCGGCTACCAGGCCCCTACAAATAAAAAGGAAAAATTAAAAAAATGAATGGTGCAAATGGAACCAGTTATTTACATCAGAACCAGAACATGCTCATCTTTTTTCCCCCGTGTGACAGTCGGAACAAAACAAAAACCCGAGAGAGAGTGAAAAAAAGTGAAAAAAAATTTGGTCTCGAGAAAAAATGAACCACACCGTGTGTTGATCTGCCGGTCACGTTTGACTCGAAATACGGGAAATAAAAGAAAGGAATCAACATGAGAAAGTTTCTTTTTTTTTTTTTCCTGCGATCCACGGGGTCTGTTGTCAAAACTTTACTTAAACTTATGTTCGTCAGTTTTTTTTTTATTATTATCATTTTTTTAAATTTTTTTGTGGGTGAGATGTTTATTACTTTTCTCCTTGGATCCTAAGCACATTGGTGAAAGAACAAACTGACTGCTTTTTTTTCCCTTAGATTTAATTCGAAAAAATTTTAAGGTTGTGTGAGAGATCTAAATGATTTTTGGAAACTTTGTCCGAGGTGTTTTTTTTTAGAACTTATTTGTTAGAAGAGTTCAACAGTTTTTTGTTTTTTAATATTTAATGATCAATCAATTTTAAATGAACATTTCAATGTCTGACGACACTATTGGCTTTTAAACTATCTCTTACTACTACATAAAGCCACATCATTGTGCCTTTGTTGCGCCATTTCCCTCTTTACAGTTTGGGAATGATGTAGGTGAGAAGCCTGATAGGGGTCTGTGACGCTCTACTGTCATAGGAGAACGGGACCTACTGCTTAGACAGGATTCGGAACCACTACAAATATCCATGGCACCGCCGGAAAGCGTACACGAAACCTATGGTACCGAGCGCCAAAGCACTAGCCACTCTGCTATTTAGGCCCTAGGCAATGTAATTAACTAATAGCATACTAATGGCACACTAATTCTTTTATAAGTAAAAATTATTAAGAAATATATGTTTTTTTAAATATAAATATGAGGAGTAAATAAAGAGGAAAAATAAAATTAAAATTAAATGGTCAAATGGAACCAATTAGCACATAAAAACCTAACATACCAAAAGGTTTCGGGTTCGAGACTCGGAGGTGCCATGGATGTTTGGAGTATTTCGGAATCCACTTTAAACCTTAGGTTCCTATCTAACAGGATCGTAAAGTGTTGCGGAGGTAGTGTTACTCTGCGTTCTTAGTATATCTTCAAGATACACTCACCTCCTGGGAAGTGCTCAGTGAGTAACGTCGGTGCAGCGCTTGCCTGAAGGCATCCAAGACAATTGTCTAAGTGTTTGCCAGCTGCATTAGAAATGAAAAAAAAAACTGTTCCTGCCTGTTCTTATCATTAATAAGTAAAAAGCATGAAGAAATATATGGTGCGTTTTAAATTCACATATGAAGAATAAATAAAGAGGTTTGGCTTGTCGCTCTATGGTCATCTTGTGCACACGCGTGCTAAACAGACCGGAACCTACAATTTAACTTGGATTCGAACCACTCCCAAACATCAATGCCACTTCCAGTATTTGAACCTGAAGCCTGGGATACCAAAGGCCAAAGCGCTGGTCACTTAGCCACAAGGCTGCTATAAATATGAGGAATAAATAAAGAAGAGAAATAAAAAAAAGGAAATTGTCAAATGGAACCAGTTATTTACACCAAAACCCGAACGTGCTCAATTTTTTCCATGTGTGAATCTTCCGTGACATTGAACAGGCTGGATTGAAAACAACACGACTTTTTTCCCCCCCCTCCTCCTTGTGGCATTTCACTTGTAACCATCAGAACAAAAGAAGCCCCAGAGAGAGTGAAAAAGTGAAAGAAATTTGCTCTTCAGAAAAATGAACAAGACCGTGTGTTGTTCTGCCGGTCACGTTTCACACCAAATACTGTGGGAAAATAAAGAAAGGAATCAAGCAGAAAAAAATTTCCTTTTTTTTCCTGCGATCCATGGGGTCTGTTGTTGAAACTTTACTTAAACTTATGTTCGTCGGATTTTTTTATTACTATTATTTATTTATTTTTGTGGGTGAGATGTTTATTACTTTTATCCCTTGGATCCTAAGCACATGGAGAACGAACAAACTGACTGCATTTTTTTTTTTTTTTTTTTAGCTTTAACTCAAAAAAAATTTTAGTGCATGTGAGAGATCTAAATGATTTTTGGAAACCCTAGGTGCCTTTTTTTCTGTTTTAGAACTTATTTGTTATACGAGTTCAACAGGTATTTTTTTTTTTAATATTCAATTATTCATCAAGTTTAAATGAATATTTCAATGCCTTACGATAAGATTGGCTTTTGACCTGTTAAATAGTTGGAAGTTTATGAATGAAGCGATTTTTTTTTTAAACAAATCAAAGTATGAGTCTCGTGTTGGGACCTGTACCATTTTTATTTCTTTCTAATGCAGCTGACGACACTTAGACAATTGTCTTGGATGCCTTAAGGCAAGTGCCGTACCGGCATCAAATCCTTAGCACTACCTAGGAAGTACGTGTAGCTTGAAGATAAGCTACGGATGCGGAGTAACACTACCCCGCAACGCTCTACGATCCTATTAGACAGGGATCTACGGTGTGAGAGAAGTCCGCGGATCGGCGGCCGTAGCTTGAAGAAAAACTACGGACGAGGAGTAACAATACCTCCTCAACACTCTATGATTATATGTGACCGAGACCTACGGTTTAACGTGGATTCAGAACCACCAACATAAATACATCCATGCCGCCGCCAGGAATTGAACCTGGCCTACTGTACCAAACGGCGAGAGCGCTAGCCAGTTGGTCAACAAGCCGGTGCAAATATGAGGAATAAAAAAGAGGAGAAATAGACAAACAAATGTTAACACATCAAAAACCAAACGTGCTCATGTTTTTTCCGCTGTGAATCTTCCCTGACACTGAACAGGTTGGGCTAAAAATTAGACGATGTTTTTTCTACCCTACATCTTCCTTGTGATAGACGATGTTTGATAGACGATGTTTTTCTACCCTACATCTTCCTTGTGGGGGATTTCACTCGTAATAGTCGTAACAAAAAAAGAAACCCGAGAGAAAGTGAAAAAGTGAAGGAAATTTGCTCTCGAGAAAAAGGAATCAGACCTTGTGTTGGTCTGACAGTCACGTTTGACTCAAATACGGGGGAAAAAGAAAGTTCCCATTTTTTTCTTGCAATGCATGGTGTCTGTTGTCGAAACTTTACTTAAACTTATGTTTGTCGCTTTTTTTTTTTTTTTTTATTACTATAATTTTTTTTTTACGTTTAGTGTGTTAAAAAAAATGTTTAGTGTGTGTGAGAGATCTAAATGATTTCGGAAACTTTGTCCGAGGTGGGTTTTTTGGTTTTTTTTTACAATTGTTTTGTTAGAAGAGTTCAACAGTTTTTACAACCAGGAGGGATAGTAGCCCGGGAATTTTAAATTGAAAATTGGTCTTGCTTTTTAGGACACAGTAGTATCGTTTTATGTATCATGATAATTATTTATGTATACAATATCCTGCATTTTTAATTAACCTTTCGTGTATAAGCACATTAATTTCAAAAATTTTTAATCTACTTAATTACATTCAATTAATGCATTTGGGCCTTTAAAATTAATTATATAAAAATACATTTATGTCTAAGATAAAATATCCAGTTGAACAGCAGGTTTTTCTTAAATAAAATTAATACTTTCCAATATAAAGTAAATAATATTTCTTTATATAGGAATAAAAAAAAGAAAATCAATGAAGTCACTTTTTGCCACATTCCGCCATAAAACAACAAGACCCACTTTTTCTACTTTCAGGAGTTCATACATTGCAGTACATCAAAGAAAAAAAAAAACTCGCATCACGCTCTGACAAGCTTGCTTTACACCCCCCTTTACCTCCGTAACCATGGCAAATAACACGACTTGTATATTAACGATGCGCCATTGACCGCCAATGGTAAAGTAGTAGATTTTTTTCTTCGTTATTTTATTAAGTTGCAGATATTTTTTTTTTTTTTGTTCCAGAATTAAAGCATTTTCCCTCCACATGACTTGCAATATTAGTTCGAAACATTGCAGTGCGAAATGGGTTATAATCCTTGGAAAAACTTAGAATTCTATATTATTTTACTAGACGTAAAATTTTTTTATTCCTGGTTGCTATTTTTCCGCAATGCCTTACAGCATCATCTATTGATACACTTTGGAACTTTTTTTTTTTGATGCCTTACCGTATCCCCATTCTTCAAGTATCTTCAGTTCAAATTGGAACTCATTGTGACGAGTGGTACCTTTTTTGACAGCATTTTGAAAGCGGGACTTTAATTGCAATCACCTGTATACTAATTTCAAAAGTTATATTAATTTAATTATATTTATTTATTGTATTTAGATCGTTAAAGTTAATTATATAGAAATAAATTTCTATCTAAGGTATAACATCCTGTTGAACAGTAGATTTTCTTAAATAAAATTAACACTTTCTAATACAAAGTTATTATTTCTTTATAATGAGATAAAAAAGATAATCAATAAAGTTACTGTTTGCAACATTCTGCGATAAGAACCCTTTTTCTACTTTCAGGGCGTTAATGCCATGTAGTCATCAAAAAATAAGAAAAAACCTGACAAGTATACTTTACACACACGACTTTACCTCCGTAACCATGGAAAATAACACGACCCTACAGTAACGATGCGCCATTGACCGCCAATGGTAAAGCTGTAGATTTCTTTTTTGTTTCGTTTTTTTCGTTCCAGCATTAAAATATTTTCCTTTATTTATCTCCTAGTTGCTATTTTGCTCTCTAGTTGCTCCCCACAAGACTTGCAATATTAATTCGAAAAATGTCGGTGCGAAAACCCTTGGGAGCATGGAAAAGCATAGAATTTTATATTATTTTAATCGAACATTAAAAATTTTTATATTCCCGTTTGTTATTTTTCCCGCAATGCTTTGCAATAATAGTAAGCAAACGAAATGACTGTCGAAGTTCGGCGTCATTGCAAAACGTCATGTCGCCAAAATTCATCTCTAAACAGGGCTATTACGCCAACATTAGTAGCCAAAGAGCCATTGCGTCAAAGTTTATTCCTGAAAGTGATTTTAAGCCAAGGTTTATCGCTTTAACTTCAAATATTAACATTATCCTGCCAAAATTTTAATCTTTGAAATGTTTATAGCCAAACTTTTTCACTAAGTGAATTTTGTTTTTAAATGGCTTTTACGCCAAAAGTTAATGCTTTATCGCCAAATTTTTATCATTAAAAAATTTCACTTTTAATACTTTGGCGCCGAATGATGTAGCTTTTATGACGAAATTTAGCACTATTATACCAAAAGAATTATTCTTAAATTTTCTTTACGCCAATTTATATAGTTTATAAAATTTTACTACTAGAATGGCAAAATTTTAATGGTTTCTTTTTACGTCACATATTGGCGCTTTAACCCTAAAATATTTCCTTTCCAACGACCTTTTTTTCTTCTGTGAACTAACATTCTAAAATCAAAAAAATTACATTTTCCTCGCGAAGTCAAATAACGGCTGCCACAAAACCTTAACTTTGTCAAGAGCATTAAAAACAAACATCACAAAACCACAGAACAGTTTAATGCATTCGATCGACGTTTACGCCATAAACTAGCGTTTTAAAAATAATAAGGAACATTTTTTTCGCGCGAATTCAAATAACGGTTGTTATAAAACCTCAATTATTTCAACAACATTAAAAAGAAAATAATTATTTCATTATCAAATATAAGTATTAGCAAGTAATATATAAAAAAAATGTAAAGTCAATTCCTTTTTTTTTTTTTCACTACATTGCAGAAAGTCCTTTATAAATAATTTTCATTCATTTATTTAACTTTATCTGGCGCAATCTATGGGTAGTTATAGGCAACTTAAATCTAAAAAAAAAAAAAAAAAACTAAAATGAATTAATTAAATAGAATGAATATTTGAAAGAACTGTATTAACATCAAGCGTCATTTACTACAAGTTTAAAAGATAATGTATTTGAACTCGAGTTTATGAATAAAAAGTATTTCATGAACGATTGAAAATTTGAACAAGATATATATAGGGAGAGTGTGAGCTAATAGAAGAAATTGAATAAATTAAAAAAAAATTTTTCTTGTTTGTTTCGTATTTTCATTAGTAGCAACATCATAAAATTGCTTATTTAATGTATCATATAAGTTAAAAGAAGAATGTCAGAATAATCAATAATTTAACTGGATAAATATTTCAAAATAGATATATTTATGTTCTTTATTTACTATAACAAAATAATTCTGCAAATAACTCAAAGTAGAAATAAATATTCATTATATGGTTCCGAAAAAGAAGAAGTTAAAAATTTCTCTGGAGTATTGCCACCCTAAAGAAATTAGCGGAACGTTGGCGAAATATTCCGGGTTGCAAGAGTGGCGACTCCCTCAGAGGTACAATATTCTAGATATCAACCAATGATTCAACTAAATATTCTATATAAACTTTATTTCATACATTAAATGTGCGATTTTGATTTCTTTTATAAAGTGGTTTTAATTGATATAAGATAAATCCCATATATAGAATATGAAGGTTTGTATATGTGCAGAATATGTGTATGAATATACGTGTTAGTATCTGATAATTATCGCATACAAGCCGAATCTAAATAACATCGTAAAATTTTTAAGCAACTTGATACAAATTCGGTAATTCAATCTATATATACATGTGTACATCGATGAGTTAGAAACACCAACATACGACAGTGAATCCAATATGTTTTAGTTAACAACAGACTTTGTTGTGTATTTCGCACTAACACATATAAAATTGTGGTACATCTAACAATGAATCACACAATAACAACAAAAATAAACACTTCAATAAATCACTTATTTCTTTACTTTGCGCCATCTATTAATACATTTTGGAACTTTTTTTGATGTCGTACCGTATCCCCCTTCTCTTCAAGTATCTTCAGTTCAAATATGAACTCATTGTGACTGGTTCTTTTTTGACAGGATTTTGAAAGTGGGACTTTAATTATAATCATCCTGTATAAGGTTTTCCGCATGTAGCGCTATCTAGTGGCAGTCTGCATAGTCTTGCAGAGCCCTCTAGCTAGGAGTTGTCACATGTATGTTAGTAAATTTTACAAAGCTTTAAATTCACTAAACGCTTGATAGAAAATTTTTATAATTTCAGGATGTCCAATAATAATAAATATAATAAATAAACACCTAATTATTACCTAACACTGACTTTAATATTATCTTATTTATTACCTTATACTGACTTTAATTATAATTTAAATCAAAATGCTGTCAGAAAAGAACCACTCTTCACAATGAGTTCAAATTTGAACTGAAGATACTAGAAGAAAGGTTGAAAAGGTATGGCATCAAAAAAAAAACTTCCCACCGATTTTCCCATCTAATTTGCTATGACTATTAAATAATTAAATATTAAAAAAAATAATAAATAATAATAAATTAACGATATAAAAATAATATAATATAAATAAATATTTATAAAAATAATAATAAATTAAATAATTACCTAGTCCAGTACTACTGAGACTGGACTGTGCGAAATATATTTGGAAAAAAAATCACTTTTATATTAAGTGTAAGACGGAATTTTATTGACAGGAAACAGGTCACGTTTTCTTAAGTATTTCACAAACTTTATGTAATAAATAAAAGTCTGTGACCTGAATACAAAAGCTTCATCTGGCCATCAAGTCTGCTCTATAAATTACACGAAAAAGTTCAATAACATTTTTGATGTTGCAAGGGATGAATATATATATATATATATATATAGATATATATATTACATAACAATTAGTTACAGTTACGATAAACCACTTAGAATAACACACACAGTAGTTATTCATTTAGAGTCCTATTTTTTCAAATTGTTATTTGATAATGGCTTGGAATTTTTTACAATATGATTTAGAAATACGTACAACGCCATATTTTTATTATTTAAAGAACTGCAATTTCTTTATTTACGATTGCTTATCACTAAAAATTTTGTTTTTAAAGTAGGAAAAAAGGATATTGCAAAAATATTTTTAATTTATTAGTGTGTTACAATCAGATTCAATTCAATACGTACAATGCCATATTTTATTTTTTAAGGAAATTTCCTTATTTGCAATTCTTTTTCAATAACAATGTGGTTTAAAAAAAAAAAAAAAAAGTAGATTGCAAAAATTTTTTAGTTTATTGATGTTTTACAACATGATTTAGGAATATGTAGAATACCATATTTCATTATTTCAAGAAATGCAATTTCTTGAATTTACTATTGTTTTTCAATAAAAATTTGGTTTTTAAAGTAGAAAAAAAAAAAGTATATTGCAAAAATATTTTTAGTTTATTAATGTTGTACAATGTGATTTAGGAATACGTATAATGCCATATTTTATTATTTAAAGACATTTCTTTATTTACGATTCTTTTCAATAAAATATTGGTTTTAAAAAAAAAAAAAAGTGTTTTTTTTTTTTTTAAATTGGTTTTATGACTGTATAAAAAAAGTATATTGCAAAAATATTTTTTAGTTTAATAATGTTTTACAATACGATTTAGGAACACTTACAATGACATATTTTATTTTTAAAGAAATTTCTTTATTTATGATTGTCCTTCAATAAAAGAATTGGTTTTTAAAGTAGAAAAAAAAAAGTATATTGCAAAATTTTTTTCGGTTCATTTTATGATAAAAAAAATTCATCATTTTAATATAATTTTTTCCATAGTATTTGAAGAAAAAAATTTCTTTAAAAAAATACTGAATAATGAAATGTTTATTCATGATGAATTGAGAAAATGACAATTAATTTTTCTCATTTGAAAACAAATACAAGAGTACATTAGTTTTTGCATGTTTATGCCTTATTCAGTAAAAATTGTGTAAATTAATCTTTTTTTTTTTTCCTCTGAAAAATTTGTATTTTGTTTTTTACGGATTAAAACTTAATAGTGTATGCAAAAAAAAAAAAAAAAAAAAAAAAAAAAATCACAGATGAATAATTAGATTTTTGTTTGTAATTGCATTTCATAAATTTCTTCTTCCGTAAAATATTTCAGAAGATTAATCAATTAAAAATGGAGTATTGCTCTAATTATAACATTCTTATCATTCAATGATATTTCAATTAATATTAATACATACTGTGTTATATATGTAATCACAATATGTAAAAAAGGAAAATGGAGTTGTGACTTTTCGTTACTGTGAAATTGCGTCCATTACAAAAATTAAAATAAAAATGGACCTGATGGCTGAGTGACTAGCGCTCCGGCATTCGGTGGTTTCGGGTTCGAGTCCCGGTGGTGCCATATATGTTTGTAGTGGTTCGGAATCCACTTTAAGCCGTAGGTAGTAGTCTAACATAATCGTAGAGCGTTACGGTAGTGTTACTGGTGTTCGTAACATATCTTCAAGCTGTACGTGTCCCTAGATAGTGCTAAATGTGCAGCCTTTGCTTATGGCATTAAAGGTAAACTGTCTCTGTACTGCCAGCTGTATTAGAACAATAAAATTAAAAATTTCGCACTGAAATTGTATGTTACACATTTTAAAATAAATTTATATTAATGGAAATACATTTTGATGAGTTTTTTGTTCTAATGCAGCTGGCCAACACTTAGACAGCTGTCTTGGATGCCTTAAGGCGACTACTGCACCGACGTTACTCACTTAGCACTACCCAGGAAGTACGTGTAGCTTGAAGATAAACTACTGACACGGAGTAACAATACCCCGTAACGCTCTACGATTATGTTAGACGGACCTACTGTTAAAAGTGTATTCGGATCGCTACAAACATCCATGGCACCGCCGGTACTCTAAACCTGTGGTATAGAGCGCCAAAGCGCTAGCCACTCAGTCATCCGGCCCTTTCAACATTTTAGTTCAAATGAATATCAGTTTCATTTTTATTCAGTTTACATTATAGCGACTATTTTAAACAATTATAATTGTAATAATTATTACAAGTAGTTAAATAATTTTTTTACAAGCATTTAAATAACCAAATAATTTTAAACGTTATGTTTAGTAATTTAATTCAATATTTCAATTCATCATACAATTAATTTGCAATCTGAAATGACTGTGTTAAGTCTTAAAAAATAGTTAATGACAAATCCCAATGAAAGAAATGAAATTAATGAAATGGATATGCATTTAAAATAAATTTCCAGATAGTACTTCCTAAAAATAGAAATTTTTAAATGAAATTTGCATTGAAATATTCTAAATTCATTTTTTAATTCAAATAATATTTTTTTAATTTGTTTCTAATTTAGTTTTGGTAAAAAATTGAATTAACGGGTTATCAAATTAAAGGCTTGCACAAAAAGTAAAAAAAAAACGAATTGCCCGAATTATTTCCGGGAAAATACTCCAAAAAGAAAAACACGAATTATTTATTTAATTACTTAAAAGGAAATTTAGTAGTTACTAATTTAATAGAACGATTCTCCGTTCCCAGTAGTATACTTTTCAAGTAATATAAAAAAATTTTTTTTAAGTCAATTCCTACTTTTTTTTTTTTTTCCACACTATTGCAGAAAAGTCCTTTATAAATAATTTTCATTCATTTTTTTAAGGTTTTCTTGCGCCATCTATTGGTAGATACATGCAACTTAAATCTAAATAAAACTAAAATTAATTAATTTAATTTAATGAATGAATTAATATTTGGAAGTACAGTTCAAGTTCAAAAAAATATGTATCTGAACTTCAGTGGATTAATAAAAAATATTTTATGAACGATTGAAAATTTGAACAAGATATATATAGGGCAGTGTGAGCTAATAGAAGGAATAGAAAATTGAAAATATATACATTCAAAAGGAACCAAAAACGAACAAAAAAACATTTTTAAAATTCGTTACTTTTGTTAAAGATGTTTCTTCTTATTCGCTCTAGCAGTTTATTACTAAACCTTTTTAATTTTTAGTTTTGGATTTTTTTTTTTTAAATGCTGCTGCTTTTTAAACTGCTGTAAAGAAAGAAACACTCATCACAGTCAGTTCACATTTGAACTGAAGATACTTGGAAAAAAGGGGAAACGGTATGGCATCAAAAAAGTTCCGCCGATTTTCCCATCCAGTGGGTATGACCTTGTTGTGGTGGATGGGCTTTCCACTCACAGTGTCACAATGACTTGAATGTCATTTTTCCGCCAAAAAACCAAACAATCCTGCACATTGAACACTGCAGTGTGTTTATTTTGTGTAACTCATGCCAAATACGTTGCCATTTCGACTCACAATATCACTGGCAATCGAATTTACAAGCATTTAAATAACCAAATAATTTTTACACATTATGCTTAGTAATTTAATTCATTATTTCGATTCAGCATAATACAGTCATTTCAGATTGCAAATTAATTTTAAGATTAAAAAAAAAAAAAAACGTTAATGACAAATCCCAATGAAATAATTTAAATTATTGAAATGGATATGCATTTCAATTAATTTTCAGAAAATACTTTCACAAAATAGAAGTTTTTAAATGTAATCTGCATTAAAATCTTCTGAATGAATTTTAAATTCCATATAATATTTTTTTAATTTGTTTCTAATTTACTTTTTGGTAAATAATTCAATTAACGAATTATCAAATTAAAGGCTTGCACAGAAAGAAAAAACAATTCCCAGATTTATGTCCGGTAAAAATAACTCAAAGAAAAACACGAATTATCTATTTAATTACTTAAAGGAAATTTGATAGTTACTATTTTAATAGAACGATTCTGAATTCCCAGTAGAATATTTTTTCTTTAAGAAATTGAAAAAGAACTCAGAAATCTAGAATCCCAAAAAAACAATAAAATTCCTGTTGAAAGTTGTAAAGAGTGTTGGTTTTCTATAAATAAAAGCGAAACTAAAAATGTTAAACTTTTTTTTTCATACTCATTTCGAAAACAAAAAGTAATTCAAGAGCAACTCTCTTAAATTAAAGAGAGAATTTTATTTTTCTGAAAACATAAATCATTAAGATTTTTTTACCCAGATGAAATACGAATTTGATGTTTATTTTTTGTTAGAATTAGGATATTAATCGTTAAAAATGAAAATATATACATTTAAAAGGAACCAAAAACGAACAAAAAATTATTCTTTACATTTGTTAAAAATGGTTCTTTCAATTTGTTATTCGCTCTAGCAGTTTATTGCTAAAACTTTTTAATTTTAGTCTTGGATATTTTTTAATGAATTATTCTTAAAGCAAGTAGCAATAAAAAAAAGCGAAATAAAAGTTGAAGTTGAAAAATCAAAGCACACGTCAAATTATTTGAGATGAATGTTTCTTTGAAACAATTTGAAGTTTATTCGAAGTGAATATTTAAATGAGACACATATTAAAAATGGTAAAAAAAGTATATTCATACAAAAAATTTCGAGAACAATGCATTTTGGAATGACTTCTTTCAAAAACAAGTTAAATTTTAAAGCGAGCTATGTTTATGTTTATATTTAATTTGTTTGTGTTTTTTGTTTATATTTGTTTGTTTCTGTATAGAGATAAGGATAGGTATTAAAATGCTAAAGGTCAAACTGTTATAAACAAATATTTCATTAAAACTGAGATGCTCTGAAATTTTTCGTTCGTCATAAAATCTTTTCGAATGAAATAAAAAAAAGTCATTATGTTTCGAGCATTGAAATAAAATATGGAGCTGTCCGGTTTTAAACAAATTGTAAAAGAATGAAAAAAATTTAAAAATATATTTTAATAATATAACTCACATTTGTTTTTCATTAAACAAACATTGTGAATATTTACGTTACATGGTATATATATATATATATATATATATATATATATATATATGTATATATATAAACTCATCGTCTTTCACACTTTTTTTAATTTATGGTGTCATGCACTGTAGTGCTGTAAAGATTGTATTATTTTTAACATTTCAGGCAATCGAATTTACAAGCATTTAAGTAACCAAATAATTTTACACATTATGCTTAGTAATTTAATTCATTATTTCGATTCAGCATAATACAGTCATTTCAGATTGCAAATTAATTTTAAGATTAAAAAAAAAAAAAAAAAAACGTTAATGACAAATCCCAATGAAATAATTTAAATTATTGAAATGGATATGCATTTCAATTAATTTTCAGAAAATACTTTCACAAAATAGAAGTTTTTAAATGTAATCTGCATTAAAATCTTCTGAATGAATTTTTAAATTCCATATAATATTTTTTTTAATTTGTTTCTAATTTACTTTTTTGGTAAATAATTCAATTAACGAATTATCAAATTAAAGGCTTGCACAGAAAGAAAAAAAAAAACAATTCCCAGAATTATTTCCGGTAAAAATAACTCAAAGAAAAACAGGAATTATCTTTTAATTACTTAAAAGCAAATTTGATAGTTACTATTTTAATAGAACGATTCTGAATTCCCAGTATAATATTTTTCTTAAAGAAATTGAAAAAGGGGCAGAAATCTAGAATCCCAAAAAAGAATAAAATTCTCGATGAAAGTTCCAAAGTGTTGATTTTCTATAAATAAAAGCGAAACTAAAAATGTTAAACTTTTTTTTTTTAATGCTCATTTTGAAAACAAAGTAATTCAAGAGAAACTCTTTTAAATTAAAGCGGAGAATTTTATTCTTCTGAAAACATAAATCATTAAGATTTTTTTTTATCCACAACAGGAATTTGATGTTTATTTTCTGCTAGAATTAGTATATTAATCTTTAAAAATGAAAATATATACATTCAAAAGGAATCACAAATGAACAAAATAAAAATTATTTTTTACTTTTGTTAAAAATGGTTCCTTCAATTCGTTCGCTCTGGCATTTTATTACAAAAACTTTTTAATTTTAGCCATGGAAGATATTTTTAAATGAATAACAATAAAAAAAAAAGCTAAAAGTGGAATTTGAAAAATTAAAACACGTGTCAAATTATTTGAGATGAATGCTTTTTGAAACAATTCGTAGTAGATTCGAAAGGAATATTTAAATGAGACACATATTAAAAAATTTTGAAAAAAAGTGCATTGTACAATAAATCTCTAGAACAGTGCATTTTGGAATGACTTCTTTTAAAAACAAGTTAAATTTCTAAGCGAGTTATGCATCTGTTTATATTTAATTTGTTTGCGTTTTTGTTTATACTTGTTTGTTTGTGTTTGTTTTTGTATAGAGATAAGAATAGGTATTAAAATGCAAAGGTCAAGCTGTAATAAAGACATATTTCATTTAAACTGAGGTGCTCTGAAATTTTTCTTTCGTCATAATGAATGAAATAAACAAAAAGTCTCATTACGTGTTCTCCAAGAAATTATGGAGCTGCCTAATCATAAACAGGCTGTAAAAAAGAGATTTAAAAATATTCGTGTACATGGAAAAAAAAATATGTGTAATAACTCATCGTCTTTTACACGTTTTTATTTTTTGTTGTGTGTCAGCATTATAGTGCTGTAAACATATTTAAGATTGTATTATTTTTAACATTTCAGTTAACTTGATTTACATACTGAATTTATATAAACTGTAATATTTGAATAATTAATAAATTTATTCTAATGTAAACAATAATTTAATTCTTCAGTGAAATATTTCAGAAATTAACAATTAAAAATAGTTTTGCTATAATTATAACATTTTGTCTTTCAATGATATTTCAAAATAATATTAATATATTGTGATTGTATATGTGATCACACTATGTAAAAGTGGAAAATAGAGTTGAGAATTTTTTCATTAGTGTAAAATTTATTGCATTACAAAATTAAAAATTTCACACTGACATGAAATATTGCACATTTTAAACTAAATTTGTATTAATGAAAATTAAGAAATATTTCTTTTTCTAATGCAGCTCGTAAACATTCAGACAGTTGTCTTTGATGCCTTAAGGCAGTGCTGTACCGACGTTACTCAATTAGCACTACACAGGAGTTACGAGTAGCTTGAAGACAAGCTACGGACGCGGAGTAACAAAACACCCCGTAACGCACTATGTTATGTTAGATCGGGACCTGTTTAAAGTGGATACCGAACCACGGCAAATGTACATGGCACCGCCAGACTCGAACCCGAAACCAGTGGTACTGAGCGCCAGAACGCTACCCACTCGGCCATTCCTGTCCTACTTTTTGTTTCAAACGCATATCAATTTCATATTTAAAAAAAATTAAAATTTTAGTATCTATTTTTAGTAACTATTTTGTAATAATTATACTTGCAATAATTATTATAAGTATTTAAAAAAAAAAAAAAAAAATTACAAGCATTTAAATAACAAAATAATTTTAAACGTTATGTTTAGTAATTTAATTCCCTATTTAAATTCCTCATAATACAGTTATTTTAGATTTCAAATTAATTTTAAGATTTAAAAAAAAAACAGTTAATGACAAACCTCAATGAAAAATTTAAATTAATGAAATGGATATGCATTTAAAAATAAATTTCCAGATAGTACTTTCTCAAAATAGAAGTTTTTAAATACAATCTGCATTAAAATATTCTAAATGTGTTTTTAATTCCATATAATTTTTTTTTTTTTAATTTGTTTCTAATTTATTTTTTTGATCAATAATTGAATTAATGAATTATCAAATTAGAGACCTGCACATGAAAAAAAAAGCAATTCCCAGAATTATTTCCAGTAAAATAACTCAAAGAAAAACACATTTATCCATTTAATTGCTTAAAATGAAATTTAATAGCTACTATTTTTAATAGAACGATTCTTAGTTCCCAGTAGAATATTTTTTTTTAAGAAATAGAAAATGGCGCAGAAATGTAGAATCCAAAAAAAGAATAAAATTATCGATGAAACTTCCAAGAAGTGTTGATTTTCTATAAATAAAAGCGAAACTAAAAATATCAAATATTTTTTAATGCTCATTTTCAAGTAAAAACAAATAATCCACGAGAAACTCTTTTTAAATTAAAGAGGGAATTTTATTCTTCTGTAAACATAAATCATTAGGATTTTAATCCACAAAGTATTTGAAATTTATTTTATGCTAGAATTAGTATATTAATTCGTTAAAATGAAAATATATACATCCGTGAACCACAACTG